>CAKNYM010052876.1:104964-135123 GCA_932195095.1 Andricus curvator
TCATTCGGAAATATTTGAAGCCCAGAAAACATTGGCAAAAGTGCGGCCAGTCACATTTGCGGCAGCTCTCATTGCGGCAACTCTCATTTCAAAAAATTTGAAGTTCACAAAAAATTGGCTGAAATGCAGCAAATCACATTGCGTCATCTCTCATTCGGAAACATTTGAAGCCCAGAAAACATTGGTAAAAGTGCGGCAAGTCACATTTGCGGCAGCTCTCATTTCGAAAAATTTGAAGTTCACAAAAAATTGGCTGAAATGCGGCGAGTCACATCGCGGCATCTCTCATTCGGAAATATTTAATGTCCACAGAAAATTGGCAAAAGTCCTGTAGGTGCGAATACACCGCTGTAATTGCTTACAGAAATAATTTAAGTAATTCCAATAATTTGTGCTAGTTTCTTGTGGAGTCAAAATTATTTCCGAATGAGAGATGCCGCAAATGTGACTTGCTGCAATTTTTTTCAATTTTTTGTGGACTTCAATTTTTTTTTTAAATTAGAGTTGCCGCAATGTGACTTTTCGCGAATATGACTATGTGGCTTGCCGCACTTTTGCCAATTTTTCCCAAACTCAAAATTTTTTCCGAACAAAATATGCCACAGTGTCCAATCATTATATTTTTGTGTCGGAAATTCTTTCTCTATCTGTCTTCAGTACTTTCTTCTTGAGAGTTTTGTTTTGGAATTCCTGTAAGTTTAATAAAACACCCTGTACGTAAATATATTTGTTTTCTCATCGAATAAAAGACGTAATTTTGAAACAGGGAATTCGACTCCACTCTAGGGAAGAGCAGAGGTCAAAGATTTCAGGCTAGGCCGTCTTGAGAGCGTAATATGCAGCGAAGAACAATACATAAACTTTCCTGAACTTCTGAAAAACCTACTATTTTCTGCATTTATTGTGGTTTTATCACGCCAATCGCCATTACAGTAATGAAATCAAATGCTATACAATTCTTTAAAAATTTTTTCTTCATTTCCAATTTGAAACTAAAACTTTACAACTGACTTTAAAGAATGCATATGGGGCATTATCTCTCAAGTGTATACACTGAATGTGAATGTGAAAAAATTTCTGAATGTGGGTATACCCAAATTCAGAAAAAAAAATCTGCCCGCTTTGCGGGCACATTCTCATGGCGCGCTTCGCTCGCATGTTTGAGCGCGCCTAGGGCGCGCGACTGTTGGATCTCGCGCTTCGCGCTCGATCATATATTTATCTCGCGCTTCGCGCTCGATTATTTATTCACCTCGCGCTACGCGCTCGGGCGTATTTACATCGCGCTTTACGCTCGGCTCCTCTAAATTTTTGAACTTCGTGTTCGATTTCGATGAAAAGAAAAAGTTTGTTTGCAAATATTATAAAATTATCAAAACCTCTACATATTAAGTGATTGTTAAATTTGTTTTTATTTTAGACTGAAAAGGAACTTTATTTACTCAAGGTTCTATCGACCTTAAGGAACACATTCTCATCCAGACACTCGCGCTTCGCGCTCGATATTTGATTTGAAAATCATTTCAACCGTATGATAGAAACAAAAAAGTTTGAGCGCACTTACGGCGTGCGATTTGGTAAATACACTGAGCGCGCACTTTGTGCTTCGTGTTATATGTTCTTCATATACAAATTACTAAATTTGTATTTGATTTTAAATGAAAAGTAATGATATAATTCAGGCGACAAATTTTATTTTAAAAAAGTTAATTTTTTCATTTTGAATATATTTTTACCACAAAAATTGATTACGGGTTTGTAAGTATTTTTTGAATGCACAATTTTTGTTCATTTATATGTTTTCGTACCTTGCATTGCTTTTTCAAAAATTTGATTTTTTTTACTGTCAATGTTATTTTCACGAATAAAACAAAAACCACGCATCCTATCGAAAAATGAGTCACAATAAATTTGTACCTCTTCCTTGGATGAACAAATTTTGTTTCGGTCATTTTTTCGTAGCTGGTAATATTCGTCTGAAAATTTGATTTTTCTATTTTCAATGCTGTTTTTTACGAATAAAACAAAAACTACGCGTCATATCAAAAAGTGAATGATAAGAAATTTGTAGATCTTTTTTAGGTGCACAATTTTGGTGAAATGACCTTTTCTGGTATCTTGCATAGTTTTACAGCAAAATGGCTTTTTTGATTTTTCATTAATTTTTTGTGCGATCAAAATTTGAATTTTTTATTTTTCAAAAAATTCAAAAAGTTGTTATGAAAATATTATAGGGTGTTCAGGAATCAACGTTTTTCTCCTTTTGACTTTTTTTCATATCGTGCGTTTTTCGGCTTAAAATGTTCATTTTCGTTTGTTTTTTGGAATTTTGAAAATGCTATAACTCCAGTAATTTTTTTTTTATCACGAAAAGTCATAAGAATATTTTGTTCGTCATTTTGCGTACTACTAAGAACCGTACATAGAATTTTCAAATCTTCAAAAAAAGTGGTCTCAAAAATTTTCAAAATGTGCTCACTTTTTGGATTTTCATCCAAAATAGCTGGTTAACGAACTAGTTCTCTATTTTTCGGCCATAAAAAAGTGTGCCAAAGCTCAATCAAATCTGATCATTTTTTCGAAAGTTATCGTGGCTACAGACAGACCGACAGACATACAGACAGACAGACAAACACCTTCGTAAAAATCGTTTTTTCTGACTCAGGAGGTCTCAAAACGTGGAGATTTGATGAAAACCGACTATGTCAAATTTTACATAAAACCAATACCTTCTCATTAGAATGAGAATGTAAAAATTTCTTGAATAAAAAGAATTGTTTTCATGTATTACATGAAACTTTGGTTGAATCAAACAAATTTGTATTGAATCAACAAAATATTTGATCAATTCAACAAATTTTTTTGTTCAATCAATCAAATACTTCATCTACCAAAATATTTGGTTAAAACAACCAAAAAATTTAGTTAGGCCAACCAAATATTTTGTGGCCCATATAATAACTATATTCTATGGTTGAACCAAAAAAATTTGGTTGAATCTGCCAAATCGTTTCCTGAGTGCACTCAAAAAATCCAAGTTGTGTTCAGGATTTAAAATATTTTCATTAATAACGTGTATGTATATATATCGACGCCTCCATTCAATATGAGTCTATGTGCTGACAGCGCCCTGTATGAGACTATTCCCTATGCTTATACACAGCGCATAGTCTCATACACGGCGCTGTCAGAACGTAGACTCATATTGAATGGAGGCGTCGATATATATTAATTTAATTTAAATATTGAAAATGTATTAAATTTTAATCAAGTTTACGAAAAACATATTTTTCTTAATAAAGCGAATGTAACAAATCTTATCAGCATTTTGAAAACTTGGACTATCTGTATTTTTAAGGGAATATGATATTATACGGAAAACATTATATTTTTTATTTTAAAGTGTTGAAGACCTTTTTTCCATTGATTACTATCATTAAATTATGAATATATTATTCAGTAACATAATTGATATTTCAACCAAAAAAGATTTTAATTTAAAATTTATAAAAAACAGTTGAATTGATGCCAAAATGACAAATTATTAACAAAATAGCTGAATCCTAAAAAATAATAATTTTGACCAGTTGCATTTTTAACCAAAAAGATGATATTTTTTTAAAAACACGAAAATGAATTTTTATCGAAATACATGAATTTTGTACCAAAAAAGACGTATTTTTAACAAAATTGTGACATTTTCAACCAAAGAGACGAAATTTAAACTAAAATGATGAATCTTTAGTAAAAAAGAATGAATTTTTAACAAAGTAGTTGAATCCCCAACCAAAAAAAGATTTTCAACAAAATATTGGAATTCTCAAACAAAACAGATTGAATGGTTTTGAATAGAAACTACAATTTTAGAATACAAATTTCTTTTTTAGATTTATTTTTTCATTTTTTTCAAGGTTATAGAAATATCAGTTTCGTGAGCTTCTTGAAAAAATTCAAAAAGATTTTTGAAGATTTCAGATATGTCGAAACAGTATATATATATATTTTTATTTTACAGGATTTTGCAAAATTTTAGGAAAAATTTTAGTCAATTTGAAAAATATTTAGGACTTTTAGAAGTTTTGAAAATAAATATATTTTAAACTGACTCGAATTATTCATAAAATTTTGAAAAATCATTGATAATTGAAAAATTGCCCTTAAATCTTCCAAATTTTTTCCGACATTTTTAAGAATATTTTGAAATGTTTCAAAAACCTTTTTAAATTTTCTTTAGGAATTAATTTTTCAAAATAAAAACAATGTCCCAGGAATCTCAAGAAAAGATTTTTATTTTCTTGAAGCTTTTCAAACTTCTTAAAAAACTTCGAAATTTTTTGCGAAATCTTCAAAAATTTACATTTTGTTTTGAATTTTTGTGAATCATTTCAAATTATTTTTTAATCATTTCGAAAACATTCAAACCTTCTAAATATCTTCTGAAATTATTCGAATTTTACCAATAATTTTTGTAAAATTCTAAATAATGAAAAAAATTGCCTTCAAATATTCCAGATTCTGTTTTGACAATCTTGGAAATTCTTTGAATTATTTTAATCTTTTTAAATATTCTCTTAAAATTAATTTTTCGGAATGAAAAATCAGTTTAAATTATCCCCGAAATTTTAAGAAATATTTTTTATTATCATGAAATCTTTCAAAATGCTTAAAAAGCTTCGAAATTTCTATTTACAAATATTCAAAAATGTACATTTTTGTATCATTTTACAAATCTTTTTAAGTTTCAAATTAATTTGGAATCTTCTCAAAACTTCTAAATATCTCGTAAACTAACTCGAATTTTTGCAATATTGCTAACTGAAAAATTTGGCTCTAAAATCGTCCGCACTCTTTTTTGAAATTTCAGGAAATTATTTAAAATGTTGAAATCTTCGTCAATTTTCTCCTAATATTTATTTTCCAACATAAAAAATAAGTTTAAATTTTTCCAGGAGATTTAAGAAATTTTTTTCTTTCTCTTAAAACATTTTAAAATTCTTAAAAAGCTTCTTTTTTTTAGAAATCTTCAAAAATCTACACATAAAATTTTTCATATTAAAATGCTGGACAACTTTGTTCCATTGATTTATTATTATTAAGATAACCATACATTTTTCATAAACTGGAAGTTTTCAGACTTTTTTTTAAACGGATAAAAAATGAAAGTTCCATCCAGTTATGAACGCAGGTTTCCCGACAACAATAGTTTCGAGATTATTTCGAGATATTAATCAAAAATGGCGCGATGCACTTTTTAATAATTGGATGGATATAATTTTCGAATTAGGGGCTTTTTGTGTAGCGAAATGTTTTTTGTATAACTGGATACAATTTGAAAGTATCATTGACTAGGGTATAGATTTCGAGTACAAATTGAGACTACTTTGTAGGATATGTGTTTAACACAGCTGACTAGAGTAAATATGAAAAAACACTTTTGAATACTCGGAAGGAGGAACCACCATCGTGTGTGGCCCATGGCTACGTGTTAATCAGGATAACCGGCTACCGTACGGCCCGCGAACGGCCCTTCAATTAGTATACCTACATCTACCCACAATTCACCTTCGTTCTTCGTATGTTTCACGGGACTCGTTTTCAAATTCATCTTCCTCTCTCCAACTAAACCTTTTTTTCTCTCTTCATGGGACCAACAGAGACTCATTGTTTTGACTGAATCGACCACATGACGAGATGAACATAGTTATCATTTTCAGTGAAATATTTGCAATCTACAGTAGACCTTCTCTAAAAAATAGGTTTGTCACGAAAATCTCGAAGGCATTGCATGTTGTCGTTTTTCCTCAATGGCGATTGGGTAATTTGAAAAAATCGAAGAAAAGAATGCTGCAAAATTCACGCACGTAATTAAGAATTCAGTTTCAGTTGAAGGACAGTGACAAAGAATGTCACATTTGCATGCATAATAAAACTGACAAAAATTAAAGATTTATTAATAAATTGTCTTGTATTCAACGAAAGCCAAACATATTGAGCAGAATTAAAATGTGTGTTTGATATGAGAAAAAGTAAGTGTATTGTCAAATATCAGTCAAAAGTTGTATTTTTGCAGCAGGTGAAACATTACGATTTTTCAATATTTTCACTGCATTATCTAAATTGAAAAAATTATTTTTGAAAACCAAAACTTACTCAAAAAGATAAATTTTGAACAAAAAATGGAAGAATTATATTTTCAGTTGAAATAATTAATTTTTAACTAAGAAAAAGGGAATTTTCATCACATATGTGATGAATTTTCGATAGAAAAAATTAATTATTAACAAAAAATATAATAGTTGATATTTATACCAAAAAATATTTTAATTTTTAATCAAAAATAGTTAAAGTGAACCAAAAAATACGAATTTTCAACAAATTATTTGAATCCTTAACCAAAACCGGCTAATTTTCATACCAAAAGAGGAATTTTTGACAAAACAGTTGAATTTAGAACCCAAAAATATGCATTCTCGACAAAATAACTGAAAATCCAAAAAAAAAGAAAAGTGAATTTTAAACTTTAAAATATAAATTTTCTAACAAAAATGGAATATCTACATAAAAAAATTTATTTTCAACAACAAAAAAAAAAAACAACGAATTTTCAATATCATAGGAAAATTTTTAAGGAAAGAAATTAATTTTCAATAAAATAATGAATCTTCAACCAAAAAAAAATGAATTTTTAACCAAATAGTTGAATTTTCAACCTAAAAGATGAATTTACTACCAAAAAAAGACAAATTTTCAACAAACTGAATGGATTTTCAACTGAATAATTAAATTTTCAACCAAGAAGATTAAGTGTCTACCAAAAAGGTACATTTTCGACAAAAAATTGAATCGTAAAATTTTTAGTTAAAAAAAATAAATTATTTTCAATAAAAAAAATATTTTAAATCAAAGAAATAAATTTTCAACCAAAAAGATGATTTCTCCACCACATGGTTAAATTTTCAACCAAACAAATGATTTTTCAACCAAGAAGATTAACTGTCCATAAAAAATATCGATTTTCGACAAAAAGTGAAATAGCTAAATTTTCAGATGAAAAAATTAATTTTCAAGTAAAAAAACTAATTTTCAATCAAAGAAATAAGTTTTCAACGAAAAAGATTAATTTTTAACAAAATACATAAATTTTCAAACAAATTTTGAAATTTTAAAGGATTTTTCAACCTAATAGTTAAATTTTCAACCAAGAAGATTAAGAGTCTATCAAAAAGGTAAATTTTCGAGAAAAAAAAATGAAATAGTTCAATTTTAAGTTTAAAAAAAAATTATTTTCAATAACAAAAATATTTTAAATCAAAGAAATAAATTTTCAACCAAAAAGATGATTTCTCCACCACATGGTTAAATTTTCAACCAAACAAATGATTTTTCAACCAAGAAGATTAGATGTCCATAGAAAATATCAATTTTCGACCAAAAGTGAAATAGCTAAATTTTCAGATGAAAAAATTAATTTTCAATTAAAAAAGCTAATTTTCAATCAAAGAAATAAGTTTTCAACGAAAAAGATTATTTTTTAACAAAATACATAAGATTTCAACCAAATTTTGAAATTTTAAAGGAATTTTCAACCTAATAGTTAAATTGTCAACCAAGAAGAGTCTATCAAAAAGGTAAATTTTCGAGAAAAAAAAAATGGAATAGTTAAATTTTCAGTTAAAAAAAAAATTATTTTCAATAAAAAAAATATTTTAAATCAAAGAAATAAATTTTCAACCAAAAAGATGATTTTTCAACAACATGGTTAAATTTGCAACCAAAGAAATGATTTTTCAACCAAGAAGATTAAATGTCCATGAAAAATATCAATTTTCGACAAAAAGTGAAATATTTAAATTTTCAGATGAAAAAATTGATTTTCAATCAAAAAAGCTAATTTTCAATCAGAGAAATGAGTTTTCAACCAAAAGGATTATCTTTTTACCAAAGAGATTAATTTTTAACAAAATACATAAATTTTCAACCAAAATTTTAATTTTTAAAGAAATTTTCGACCTGATAGTTAAATTTTCAACCAAAGAAATGCATTTTTAACCGAAAAGGTGAATTAGTCACCAAGAAGAGTAATATTCTACCACAAAAGACAAAGTTTCAACAAAATACATACATTTTCAACCAAATAGCTGAATGTTCAAGTGCAGAAGATACATGTTGAACCAGACATGGAATATTTAAATTTTCAAATAAAAAATGAATTTTCACCAAAAAACAAAACGAAATTTCAACAAAATAATAAAATTTTTAAGCAAAGAAATTAATTTTTCAACTAAAATAATGAATCTTCAACCAAAAATGATTTTTTTAATCCAATAGTTGAATTTTCTACAAAAAAAAAACAAACAAATTTTAAACAAAATAGTTAAATTTCTATTCATTTTATTTGATTTGTTTATTAATTTTATTATTTAATTAAAATTTTTTTTTCAATAGATAAATTTTTGACAAAAAATGGAATAATCAAATTTGCAGTTACCAAAAAGAATGAATACTAGCAAAATACATGAATTTTTAACCAAAACTTCAATATTTAAAGGAATTTTTAACCTAATAGTTAGATTTTCAACCAAAGGAATGAATTTTCAACCAAAAATGTGAACTAGTCAGAAAGAAGATTAATATTCTACCACATAAGACAAATTTTACAGATATTTTCAAACAAAATGCTGAACTTTGAAATGAAGAAGATAAATGTTAAACCATACATGTAATAGTAAAAGCTTCAGTTAAGAAAATTAATTTACAATAATAAAAAATTTCCAACAAAATATTTAATTTTTGAAAAAAAAGTTTTCAACTAAAATGATGAATCATCAACCAAGAAAATGAATTTTTAACAAAGTAGTTTCACTTTCAAACTAAGTATTCGAACTTTGAATAGCGAAAATCTTGAAAATTTAATCAAATCGTTATATTAGTAGAAAGATCCTGGGACCAACGTAAAATTCACAGTATGATTCGGGCCAGAACTGATTTAAATAGCCTGTAAATTCCAGATTTTTCCGTTTTCCTTTCTAAGAGGTTTTTATCTTGAAAATGTTATTGTTCATATTTTATGTATGTTAAAAAAATATTAAAAGTACGGTGTCGGATAATACCACACGCGGCGAGACATATTTGTCAGTGAGACAAATGATCTGATAATTTTAAAGAATTGTAAGTAAATGACAAAAATTGTTTCATTCATATTGAATTTACTGGAATTTTCTCGCTATAATAAAGAAACTTCTGTAAATCATATACAATAAATATGCATTTTATGTGAAATAAAAATAAATAATTAAATATTTATTATATAATATATATATATATATATATAAATATTATTAATCAATTTTAATTATTAAAATTAATAAAAAAAGTCAAAAAATATGCCATACTATAGCCATACTTTTCGTATACTTTAGATATATTTTTCCTATACTTTAAACATATTTTACATTCCTAAGCTATATTTTACAGATATACTTCAGTTATACTGCAGCTATACTTCACAGATATACTGTAGCTATATTTGAGATATATATTCAATATATTTTATTCAAATATACATGAATAAGTATGGGATAGTCTCATTTACTATACTTTTACTATACTATCTGAGAGATCACTCCTATAAGATTTCCCAGATGTTTCCTAGATCAATCTCATACCAAAATTTTTTTACCTGGGCAACCAAGAAGAGTGCAATAAAACTTGTATTCGCAACATTTTAATGATTTTTTTTAATACATTAATTTTAAGAGAATATTCAAAAATATTTCAAAAAATTTCAAAAGATTTCCAACATCGCCAATAAAGAATCCGGAAGATTTTGACACAATTTTTTTAATTATGTAGAATTAAAAAAAAAATTAGGAAACATTCGAATCATTTTGAAAGACGTTAAGATGGTATCGAATTTTTAAAACGATTCAAAAATTATTTAAAACTTGATAAGATTTCAAACAATTTTAAACAAAAAGTGGATTTTTGAAGATTTCAAACAAAAAATTTAGAAGCTGTTTAAGAATGTTGAAAGGTTTCAAGAGAATAAAAAAACATTACAAATGATTTCCTAAAATTTCGAAAAATGATATAAAAGATGTGAAAGCAAAATTGGTCAATCTAAAGAGATAGCAAAGCGTTAGAAAAAATTCGAGTAATTTCAACAGATATTTAGAAGTTATGAAAAGATTCAGAAATAATTTGAAACCTGTAAAGATTTCAAATAATTGAAAACAAAACGTATATTTTTGAAGATTTCCAACAACAAATTTATATATGGTTTTTAATTTCTCCGGCATTAGCGACTAATTATATAACCGGGGGAAAAAATGGGAAAACCCGGGTAATAACAGGGAATTTGGTGGGCGAAAATGAATACATACCCTGGTTAGGTTACGTGTGTTATTTATTTACCTAATTAAACTTTTGTATTTGAAGCCCGATTGAGATGGTCTGTAATACGTGAGATCATAATATACTGCATGCCCTTAAAAAATAATATATTTTAGTTTTTACTCCGAGTTTCCCTTTGATCAAGTTTTTTGACTTTGTAGGCGAGTTGCAATCCTATTAGAGTGCGAAAATTAAATACATGTTAAGTGTCTTAAAGTAACTATACAATTTCTTCATAAAAATAAATTAAAAACTCTGTATTGATATATAAAAAGTAGGATAAAAAGGATTTTCATAAATGAATTTTCAGTTTCAAATACATAAAAATTATTTTCAGTTACCATTACCTGAAATTTAAGTTACATTCATAATTTAGAAGTGCTTGAATTTTAAACAATTGTATAACACTGTAGAACTTTGTTGTTGTCATAAAAATTTTTCACCACCAGGGATGATATACTGAAAAAAAATATTACGATTTTTTGTGTGACTCCTTAACTATGAACGACGAGTATAGAAGTACTTCCTAGAGCAATTGATGAAGGACTTACTTTATTTCATTAGTATAAGAAAATTATTAATTCAGATTTAGAGCGATAATATATTCATTTTAATCATTTTTACAGAGGAATCATCCCTTCTTCACATCCGCAAAAAACATTTTTGATTGATAATTCTGCAAGTCATAGTAAGTCAGTGCCGATTAGAGAAGTTCCCTACATTGTCGATATTCGTAAGAATGGGTCACGTAATTGCGGAGGTACAATATTATCAACTAATATTATCATAACTGCTGCTCACTGTATAATTGAACGTGCGACATACACCGTTGTGTCCGGTTCAGGACGAATAAATAAAAAAGGAGTACATCATAATGTAACAAGCATAATAATAAATCAGCAGTATATGGTAAGTAGGTTTATAAACGATCTTGCTATGCTGAAAATTTCTCCAGATATTGACTTAACTAATTCACCTAATCGGCACATTGAGCTGCATGATGGAAATGTAAAAGAAAATTCTTTTGGTGTAATCAGTGGCTGGGGATGTACTGAGCGAACACCGTAAGTAATCATACATTTCGATACCTGCATACATATTACAGTGATATATATAGGTACACATTAGTACCGTCCAATCTTAAATTTGACTGTTGACAAAAGAGCTGATAAAAATTAAAACAACGGTCAAATTCAGTGTCATAACAATTGTTCAGGTGTGTGCAATAACAGCCTACTTGTATTTTTAGAAGGCACTTGTTTTTCATTTGTTTTGCACACAACCACATGGAGAACAATTGAAAAACAAGTGACTTCTCAGAATGCAAGTAGGTTGTTATTGCATCCAACCGCTCAATTAATAATGTAGCCCTAAAGTTAATCTTATATTTACTAAATGAAAGATACATGAATAATTTGTACATCCTTGGGGGTTTACTGTGGATTTAACTTTTATCAGCTCTTGTCAGCTGTAAAATTTGAGATAGGACGATATTGAGGTGCACCGAAAGATAAGACTGTGATAAAAGCAGGTATAGATTAAGGAAAAAAGTATTAATTTAAATAAAAAATTATATTTTACTGAACATTTTAACTCACTTATAACTAAAGATTCTTATCTCCCCATTTTAGGACCTCAATTATACATATATCCTGATGATTTACGATCAATCACTGTACCCATACTGGACGACTCGACGTGTCAAAGACTTTACCACGGCAGTGCTCCAATTACAAATCAAGTCATTCGTACTTATGATGAACTTGGATACAAAAGCGCATATAAAGGTGATTCTGGTAGTACTTTAGTTGTCGATGGACGTCTACTTGGCGTTCACGCTTGGAATAAAGAAGCCTTGGTGTATCCAGATGTTCATATAAAAGTTTCTGAATATTATCACACAGTCTGGATCTTTGTATGCATGAAACAGCTTAATGGCGAGTTTTCAATTCAAAACGGCTTCATTACATCAAAGAAAGTGACGATCTTTATCAACTGAATCTTCAAAAAATTGTACTCTGTTTTTTATCTATCCTCATTCTTGTCATATTGTTCATATTGTTGTCATATTGTTGATATAGGTGGCTGTTTCAGAAACAAAAATTACTTCTTTAAAATAGCTTTTAATTTCGTTGATTTCATTTTTCAGTATTTTTCTGTTTAAACTATATATTTATTTTCGTGTATCCTGAATTTATCGACCCATACAGATTTGAATTTCAAGAAATTTATTTAAAAAGAACGAATAGTCCTATCAAAAAACCAAATATATCACGTTGGATTCGTCTCAGCAATATCCCTCGGAGTTTTTTGGAATTGGCAAAAAAAATTCAAACATCGTTAACACGTTAGCAGATTCATGAACAAAATACTGTAGGAGATTTTTAAATTACTGGGAAAATGAAGTTTCGCGGCCATCATGTAAAAGTACAAATGACTGCCAAATTCAAAGTCATAGCAATTACTAATGTATCTCTAAAGTTAATTTAATACTTTCTAAGTGAAGATTAGTTTAATCATTTTTATATCCTCGTGTTTTTACTGTCATTTGAACTTCTATCATCTCTAAACCACTGCCATATTCAGTGTCATAACAATTAATAATGTATCCCTAAAGTTAACTGAATACTTCCTAAGTGAAGATTAGTTTAATAATTTTGATATCCTTGTGTTTTTACTATGGTTTGAACTTTTATAAGCTTTACTAAACCATTGCCAAACTCAGTGTCATAACAATTAAAATTGTATCCCTAAAGTTAATTTAACACTTTCTAAGTGAAGATAGGTTTAATCATTTTTATATCCTTGTGTTTTTACTGTGGTTTGAACTTTTGTCAGCTCTTTTGTCAGCTGTCAAAATTTAGATAGGACAGTACTGAGATATACCAAAATATAGTATTAATTATACCGAGAGTAGTATTAATTTACATCAAAAATAATATTCTTCTGAAAATTTCGAAGAGCTCATGCGCATTAGTGCGGGAATTTTAATGTTCCGCACTGCTTAAGAAGTGACCACTTTTACAGGAAATGGTAAGAGTAGATTTCAAAAGACGTTTCATTAGTAGAGGGACAAAATCGCAATAACAGGAGGGTAGTGCTAATTAAATTAATGATTTATGACATTATTGTTTAGAATTCATTTGTATATAGTCACTTAGCGTAATTAGACTTTTCACGAAAATATCAACTTTTAATAAGCACAATTACAAATCTTACAATTGATTAATTTATATTATAAAAATATATTTCACTATAACAATTTCTGTGTATAAAGTTATCATCGATTAGCACAATGGAATTTTGCAAAGAAAAATATAATTATGCTGAGATTTTTGCGGATGTATAGATTGTATGATACATACAATAAATAGCAGTACAATTTTTTTGAGATCTTTTAATTCATGTTTGCTGAATCAGATAAAACTTTACATTGTCATAAACACAGAAAATAGCAGTTATGACAACAGATATAACGTAATACCAGTTGTAGACTACACCGCAGCCATCGGAATTGCACTGGTTTACTACTGCACGGAAAAAATGTATCCGTAAAAAAGTCACGAACTAGTAGCTAGGTCTCGGATATGAGAAAAATTCATCGGATATTCATGTATTTTCGTAAATAACATACGAACTTTGAGAAAGATTGACGAACTCGATGTGAAAATTCTAAAACGGTTCATCACTTTTTTTTACGTGAATAATTACAAAAATATTACGAGTGATTGGGAAAAGATTCTCAGAGCACTCACGAGCTTCCCCGAAAAATCTGGGAACTCAAAACTAAGTCTCCCTGTACGTGGCCCACGCACACACGCGCGGTGCGTGTGTGCGCTCGTATGTGTGCTTCGAGCACGTCGGATGAGTGGCTAGAAGTTTTATAATACCTATTTTGTTTGGCCTCGATGGCTGCGCGTGTTTACGCACTCCTGGTTTATGTTTAGAAACTGGTGAGTCAGCAGTGTTTGAGGTTCGAATCTTCTGAGTTGCGAATTTATAATTTAATATAAAATTAAATCGCACAAATAAAATTTTTCCTCTTTTTATTTTAGTCTGAAATTTTCAGGAACTGTTCGTAGGAAATTCGAACTGTTCGTAAGAAACTTCGAAATTTATCCATATATTTCTCATAGAAATAAGGATTTAATGTTTCATTTTTTTATCTCGTATCCGAGACCTAGCTACAAGTTCGTGACTTCTTCACGGATAAACTTTTTCCGTGTGGCGCAGCACACTGAGACAAAAACATTCGTGCAACAAAATTTTCTTTTGTCATCTCAAAACAATTTCTGTGGATTCAACAAAACGTTCTGCTGTACTAGCATGAAGAGCAACAAAATAATTTCCTTCTCTGATAGGCTACACAGACAAAACAAAATGCGAATCTAACATTTATTTCAGTGTATGTACACTGTACAGTTTCTCTGCATTCTCTCTAGAAAATAAGAGACTGATACTATGGTAGTCTATTGCATCTTCTTTTATTCCAATACGAAACAATTCAACTTCACCCAATTGAAAAGTGCCTGCAACACCTGTCAGTTTTTTCTGTGTAATTCACTGTTAAAAATTTCTGTAGGAATTTTCAGACGCGTCACTAAAGTTTTATGCAGAAACCGTTTCTAAATTTTCCTAAACAGAAACAGAAATTTCAGCAATGGTGACTGCATAAAGCTTTAGTCACATGTTTCAGAAAATTCGGATACAATTTAGTAATTTTCAGTTACTGTAACTAAAAATGTCAAGAGATGAAACCATTTTTTCGGTTAATTAATTTCAATATAAAGCATGTAGTCTATGTTTTTCCTGACAATATAAATAGTAAGAAAATATGAGTAAAGTTAACATCACTGTTACAAATTTCTTTCGGAATTTTACGAAACACGTAGTGGAAGTTTTTTGCAGTTACATGTTTCTTAAAATTACGAAACGGTTCGTAATTTTCAGTAGCGCTAACGGAATTGTCTTTCAGTTAGGGTAAGGAGGGGCAGCGCCGACCAGTTAACAGTCAATGATTTTTTTAAAGTTAATAAGATGTGGAATTGATCCATTTTTTTCCCATTTCGAGTCCTACATTATTGTACATCATATTTCTATAAGTAACAATTATATGAATAAAACAATGATTTAATAATTGAATTATTTCTGACAAGCTGTATTTCGTCGGCTTTGCCCCACACCGGAGGGCAAAGCCAACCGCAGCTTTTTATGAAAATCAAAACATCTGAAGAGTGGAAAACATGATGTTCCGCGTCTGTGGTATTTTATGTATTGGAAAAATTACCTTTAAACATATTCAGCAAGAAGAATAAGTTATTTTTAATAAAAATCTTGATAGCTGTGATATAACCTCTTATTAGTTGACATTCAACTAGAGACGGAGTACGCGCAAAGGTTTCTACCGTACCAGTACAGAACACCCGCTCTACCGACCGGATTGAAAATAATAATATATAATAGAGTTTCTTGCATGTAGCCCAGAAGATAAGTGGCTGTTCTACATTACCGATGACTTATCGACCAAACTTATGATACGTTTATAACCTAAGCACGTGTAAACTATTATTTTGGTCGGGCTTGCCCCACTGGTGAGGCCTCAATTATTTACGATATTAAATACACTTTGGACTTGTATTACGTTCAATTATTATAATGACATAATGTGATATTGTTTTATCTGTCAAAATATCAAATTTTCATACTGTAAGTATTGCCATTAACGTCGAAAACTTTACATTTCTGCCAGCGAATCTTCCATTCTTTCGTTGTCAAAACTCTTTTCTGCATAATTTTTCTTTTACAACGTCAATTTTCAAGATATGAGTAAGTAACGCTATCTCTATAATAAAACAGTTTTATTTAATGCAAAGTAGAATGAAAATTGTTAAATAATAGCGATGTTATAAGCAAAGTTACCTTTGCCCCACCGGTCGGCGCTGCCCCTCCTTACCCTACATGTTTCGTAAAAATCCGAAATTTTTTCGTAATTTTCAGTAACAGTAACGTAAAATTCCAAGGGTAATACATTTTTTTCAGTTAATTACAATTTTAATACTAGAAAATTTAAAATTAATAAAATATTAATTAGACGAATAAATGAATACAAGCTTTTTTGGACGCTTGGGCCTAGATATTAATTTAAATTCACTGCCAGGAAATAGTATATCACAATATTTAATTATAATAAAACAAATTTGTTACTCTATATGATTAAAATAAAAATTTGTTTGAAATGAAACATTCTTATTATGGTATGGACACGAAAAAAATAGGTTTCGGGAAAAAATATTTAATTACACCTTCAAGACCATTTCCGTACGTGAACTCTTTTTTGCTCATACTGCGACTTAGGCGAAAACGGCCTTGCGCCGTCCTTCCGGATGGTACCGATATTTTCGTAATTTGCTCCCAAAATTCGTAACTTGTCGTAAAATTGGTGAATTTATGAAAATTTGATCGTAATCCTGAATTCAGTAACAGTGTAAAATGTTTCGTAAATTTCCGAATATTTTTAACAGTGTAGCCAAGAGGGCGTCATTTGACGTAAACCCCGGGTTACTATTCAATTGAAACCTGGATTAAATATTAATTAACGCAGCTGCTGCTAGTCACTTGCGGTCCTGATGTACCTTTTTCAGAAATTCATTTACGAGGTAGATGATCGCAGTATCTTGTAATTATTTTATTGCAAAGATAATTCGCTCATCAACCGAGCTTCTAGGTAAGACCTTTACTCGCGATTTCAATACTTCTTCAGTTTATTCTTCTCGTGCAAATTTCGAATCATTTTCACTCTTGAGATCATTTAATGTCGGAAAAAATAGGTTTACTGCATCTTTATAATTCAACATAACCTTTTGCTGTGAATTCGCGCCCATGACCATAACCTCCATGCTTTGTCTACTTCCATGTCGATCATGGTCCACTTCGAACGCGATCGAGAAGCGAGGAGTGCGCAGTTTCTAACTGCGCACCTTTTTCGGTCACGATAACTTATATGTATTTCTGTTACCATTAAAGAATTTCAGGAAACTATTTGTAACTTTCAGATACCGTTTCTGAAGAATATTAACAATTTAGTAAATTTACTATAATAGATACTGAATTTCGTTTTCAGCAAACCTAATTTCGTAAATTTTAGTTACTTTAGTATCCTAAATGTGTCGGAATTTTCCAAACATTTCTAACAGTGTAGGCATAGTACTGGCGATATATCAACTTGAAGTGTTGGTATATAATTTAAAAGTATGTTTGCCTACCCTCACGTTCTATAAAAACTTCTTCAAAGAGATTCATAATCAATAAAGTTCAAATTTTAAAATTGGCGTATAACAATGTTTCAGGAAGAATTATGATGGTCGATTTTTCTTTTCTTTTTCTCCGTTCAGAAAACTGTAACAAAAGAGTTGTATTTCCTTTCAGCTGAACCCCAATTTCAAATGTAATTCAATAAAATTACATAATGTGCCCACCGAAGAGTCATTTTATTGGGTCTGTTAATTTAATGTCGATGGTGCAAACATCTTTTCTAAAAGTCATATCACGAGTATTATAAATATTATTGGCCTCAAAAAATCTCATGCTCCATATTTTACTTTTATCATTCAGTGAACATTAAAATCGACAGAAAATCATCAGACATGCAAAAATTTGTCAACCAAAGCGCTTAATTTTTCTTTAAAATGGGACTAAAATTTTACCTGAGTTTTCTAATTTTTTATGGGACTGTATCTTCGGAAATCTTCGGACCTTTATCAGAAAATTCTAGTAAGTTATATGATATACTGTTGGTCCAAAAATGCATTACAAAAATTTGTTCGATTTTTTTTAGAGCAACGATCCTCCCACTTTGTTTTATGTCAAATTAATGTCAAAGACGAATTTTTAAAAACTTTTTTCGGAATAAATGATTATCCTTGGTAAAAAACAACTTTTCTAGTATTTTAAAACTAATTTTCAATCGTTAAAACAATTATTATTTGGCTAGAAAACCTTTTTCCTATGTAAATCGCGAAAAGTTATTATTTTTCGGGATAAATGATACAGTTCATGAATTTAATCATTTTGCATGTTTAATGAAAGAAAATAGATCTGAAAAAGTAACTATCCATAACTTGCTGAAAAGATTGTCTAAATAAATAAATATTAAAAAAAAATAATTACGTTAAATAAGAAAGTACTGGATAATAAGGGAGATAGTGTAAGAGATTCGGAAAAACTGGAATTTTCTTCACCTTTCCTATGACAAGGCACAAGTGAATGATTATTCATTTTGACAAACAGCAATTTGCAATAAGGTCTGTTTCACTTTTCATTTTTAACGCACGGCCCCTTTTCACGATTTCCTGAAAAAATTATACAAATATAAATTGTTTGAATAATTGAAGAATATGTTAAACAAAAAGTATAACGCTTAAAATTCATGAATATCATTTATCCCGAAAAATAATAAGTTTCCGGGATTTAAATGGGAAAAATGTTGTTTTTTTTTTAACATAATCTCGCAAACAATAGCTTTTAAACAATTAAAAATAAGTTGATTAAACATTAATTTATAAAATATTGGTGACAAGTAGGGTCAATAGGAGTAATTGAGAAATTACAAAGCTATACTTTGATCAGTGATATTTCAAATATTTCAGAAGATTCTTGTTTCGAGTTTTGTTGAAATTATATTTGGACTTTCTACTTTCAATCCTCCCCTTCTAAAATGAACAAAAACTTGCGTGAAGAAATATTTTTTATTTTATTTGAAACACTAAAATCTGAATATGACAAGATTGTACTTTCGTTCCTGTTGATAAAACATCCACTGATTCTTAAAATATATGTCACCCCGCACGAGAAAAGGGACCTTAAGAAAATACATTTTTTGAGTTTTTCAGTATTTTTTGACTTGCTCTTTCTCGTGGAAAAGTCAGAATTGATCTATCTTCAAAACCTGAGTCACTATGAGCAGTGAAAGTAGCGTAGTTTTTAGATGCGGGCTGAACTTTAAATGCTTGTACTGTAACATTTAGCTAGCTTATTTAAGGTCCCTTTTCTCGTGCGGGGTCACATATGTTTGCGTTAAAATTTCCATCATTTATAAGAATATTAAAATAAAAATAAAAATTTAAACATACATGAAGGTTCCAGTAATATATTAAAAAAATTACCTATTTCAAATTACATTATTCCTAAACTGATTTAATAATGATTTGAAACTCTATGAAATCTTATCCAGACTAAATTTCATCAAAATCAATGCTTCAGAATTCCGGAAATGTCTATCAAATTCTATTCGTATTGAAATCTGATACTTTTCTACTAACACTCAGAGTAAAAGTTGTTTTAAAATAAAAGCATCGTCCTTTTGCCTGTTTTTTACCACGTGAAAATTTCTATTACACAAACATAATTATTTGGCTGCAAGATTAGGTGAAGTTTGTCGCAAAAGTATAAGGTTTGTTGCAAAAAGATTCTTTTTGCGACCAATGAAAATCCTCTTAACCTTAAATTTAAGAGGAAATTCCATTTGTGTCAAAAAACATCCTTTCGACAAAATAGGACATTTATCTGTTGATTGGAACTTCCAAGATTTTGGAACATAGGATTTGATACAAGTCTTGTGCGGTTAAGATATTATAGAATTTCAATGAGAAAATTTTGATAGAAAAGTATCAAACTTTCCGAAGGATAGAATTTGGTAGACCGTTTTGAGCTTGCGTTTTAAAATGGATAGGAATTTGGCTTGATTACAAATCAAAATTATTCCATAAAAATGTAAAGGAAATTCTTAAAATTAAAGATACAGAAAAGCAGGATGGGTTCGATTCCCAGTAGAGTTAGGATAGAATTTTTTTTACAGATTGAAAAATATTAATGCTTTAATAGTATTAATCAATACCCACAGACCGGGAAAAATAACACCAGGAACAAATAAGCTATTGTGTATACCATTACGCCATTTCCCTTTCATGGTAGGCGTGACACTACCCGATTCGGGTAGTGTTTCTAGGTGGATAGTTTCTTGTAGTAAATAACTACAAGTGTGGGCTCACCACACCCACGATGTGCCAACAGCACTCAGTTTTCTCGAATGGTGACCCATCCAAGTACTAACCGCGCCCAACGCTGCTTAACTTCAGTGATCTGACGAGAACTGGTTTTGTCAGCGTGGTATGGCTGTTGGCCATATTAATTTTAATAATTCTTGCAGGGGATTCATCTGGTCTTCACATCCGCAAAAAGCGTATAATTGATCGTTCTCCAGGTGGAAATAAACCAATTTCGATTGCAAAAGTTCCCTACATAGTCGATATTCGTAAAGAGGGGGCACGTAATTGTGAAGGTACAATATTATCACCTACAATTATCATAACTGCTGCTCATTGTGTTATTGAGCACGTGGCATACACCGTTGCATCTGGTTCAGGACGACTGAATCGCGGTATAATTCATAATGTAACAAGAAAAATAATAAACCGACAGTATAGTATTAGTAGGATTATAAACGATCTTTCTCTCCTCCAAATTTTTCCACCTGTTGACTTAGTCCACTCACCTAATCGTCACATTGAACTGCATGATGGACATGTAAAAGAAAATTCGGTTGGTGTAATCAGTGGCTGGGGATGTACTTACAAGACACAGCAAGTAATCATACATTTAAGATAATAGTAGAGTAAACTCTCACACAGCGCCTTTTCCACCAAGCTCCTTTTCTCGCCAAGTGCCTCTCCCTTCCATTATCTCTTCTTTCGGTAAGCTCCCTGAGCGTGGATTAGATGCACATATGCGAGACGATATTCGAATAATTTGCAAATGTGCCTTAGAGATATTTCCCGTCAAGCATTATGGGCGTGGCTTAACTATGCGGGCACTTAGTGAGAACCTCGGTCCCGAATACCGGGCGCTTGGAGAGAGTCTACTGTATTAATTTACATCAAAAATAATATTCTACTGAAATATTTAGCTCACTTAATTAAAAATTCTTATCTCTCCATTTAAGGACCTCAATTATATTTCCTGATGAATTACGATCATGCACTGTGCCTGTAATCAGCGAGTGGGAGTGCCATAGGCTTTACATTGGCTTTGCGCCAATTACAAGTAAATTAATTTGTACTTTTGATGGCTACAAAAGCTGTTGTAAAGGTGATTCTGGTGGTCCTTTAGTGGTCGATGGACGTCTACTTGGTGTTAATGCTTGGAGTAGACAACCTTTAGAGTATCCAGATGTTTTTACTAAAGTATCTGAGTATCATCACGCAGTCTGGATCTCTGCAACAATGCGAGAGCTTAATGGCGAATTTTGAATTCAAAACGGCTTCATTATCAAAGAAAGTGATAATATTCATCAAATGAATCTTCAAAAAATTATGCTCTGATTTTTATTTAAGTTATTTATATTCTCTGTCTAGTTATATTCTTCTTTTTTCAGTCTCATTGTACGGGAAAAGAAATTAGCATTGAATCAAGAAAATGTTGGTCCGAAGACGGTGATGCAATATTTTCCTAACCCAAAAAAATGTTTCTTATCTCATGAAACTGTACTTGAATGAAGAAACTTTATTTTCGGTGATCAAGTACGGAAAAGGCTAACATTATAGTTTAATATTTGTCCATTATATACGCAAGGATTTTTTGAGGGAGAAGAGAGTATGGAAACTCGTATAAAACCTTAATGGGGGGTGGGTCCAAAGAATTTCTTACATAACTTTCATCATTCTAATTATTTTTTTGCCTTTTGAAAATACTTTTTATACTGTTATACACATTATATTATTTGTTTTATTTCTTTTTTATTATGTAAAATTTTATAGCACGTACATCGAAATTTTTTCAATCCTTTTGAATCCCGTGAATTCTTTTCAAAATTGGCTAAATCCCTTAAAAATGATTAATCATGCGAAACTTTCTTGAAATCCTTTGAATATCATGCGGATATCTTATATAATCTTTTGAAAACTACTAAAAATACATTTAAAAAGCAGTTAAAATTGTTACACCTGCAAATTTTGTGAACCTTAAGTTAATAAGTGAACTTAAACTAACCAAAAAGTAAGGTCAGACCATTTTTTATATTCTTTTTTACTGTGTGTAGATGAAACTATTTTCTGCATCTGTCACACAATATTTTTTTGTAATAAAAGCAGAGAACTTTGATTTGAGAAACAATTAAAACCAAATTTTCGGAATTTTGTAATACTTTAAAATTGGCTTGAATTAAATTCAGCAAAATTTTTTTAGTTTTGAACAAAATTCGTCTGAATTGAATACATCGTTATTTAAAATTCATAATTCCGTCTCAAACTTAAGTCAAATTTTGCTTATAATCAGATAAATTTTTCTGAATTCAATGCCAATTTTAATGTGATACAAATGTTAAGTATTCTTTTTCTAAAATATATTGTATTTCAATTTTAGAAAAAAATGTAACTTGTTTTAGTGTTTCATTTTCAATTACAGATTCAAATTTGGTATTTTCAATGAAATTTTAAATAAACATTAATGGATATCTAAATTGAATCCAGAGAATTGTTCTCATCCAAAAGTTCTTCTAGAAGATTCTATGCTCTTCAACTGACCAACCATTAAAGTAAGTAGAACAAGTCAACACGGGTGAGACCGAATATTTCAAAATTGTAGAAATCATAATCTATCTACAAATATTGCAATTATTATATCAAGGCTCTGAAAAATGAATCATCTAAAATTCAACAATACCGTGGTTCTGATATGGGGGTCCCTTCTCCTACTAGTGTAAAAGATGATTAATAATAACAGTTGATAAAATTGTTTAATTTCTTACTTATTACAATGTCCCTTCATATACTCGGATAAGTTAGATAACAAAAACTTCTTTACTTATTTAATTAGATATAAATATATACAGCGGTCTGTG
Organism: Andricus curvator; assembly: GCA_932195095.1. Lineage (NCBI taxonomy): Eukaryota > Metazoa > Arthropoda > Insecta > Hymenoptera > Cynipidae > Andricus > Andricus curvator. Next base: position 128,249 of record CAKNYM010052876.1, read on the forward strand.
AGCCATACTTAGTGTTAGTAAAGTAGTTAGTCTTATCCATAGTTGAGGGGCTGATACCAAAGCGGAGTAGAAAAGTCGTCGGAGCAAAAACGAGTTAGGAACAATGCGGGCAAAAACGAGTTAAAAAGAAACAAGAATAACGAGGATTGTATGGTATATTATAACATAAAAGTTAAATACAATGATAGATTATAATATAATCTACCGTACTATTATATCGTAATATTATCATATACGATACAATCTTCGTTATTCTTGTTTCTTTTTAACTCGTTGTTGCTCGAATCGTTCTTAACTCATTTTTGCTCCGACGATTTTTCTACTCGGTTTTTGCTATCAGCCCCTCAGTTAATGTCCTCTTCTATGTTAGGCAAATATGCAATCACGTCCATACTCAAAGGTTAAGGTGTGTGAAAATATATATTTTAAAGTATGTATTTTTAATTCTAGTTTTTCAACTGAATTGTTTCAAACTTTGAGGTAACTTCAAATTTAATTTAAATTAAGAAAGGTATAGAAGTTCTAAAATAATAGAGATTTGAAAACTAATGTTTAAAAATTAATCTATATTTGAGAAAGTGCGTTAAAAATCTGAAAATAAAAAAAGGTAAATTTTGAAACTAATGGGGATTAAAGTCCCTCTAAGTAAAGTCTGGCAGAGCCTCCCGCCACTTTTCATTTGTGATAAAAATGGAGAAAAATACACGTATTCTTTGACGTTAGCTACAAAAAAATACTGGCATTTTTCTTAATTTTTATCATGAATGGGGATTGGTTAATGCCAGAAATAAACTTTTGAATTTGATTGTTGGAGAAAAGGTTAAGAATTCACGCTTGGGTCAATGTGTCGAGAGAAGTGATGCGTGGGAGGAAGCCGCAGATCTTGGTGGTTCCATAAGACCGGTTGGGAGGTTTTGATTGTGTGATAATTAATTCGAAGGCTACCTGTCTTCATTCAAAACTCCTGTACACTATACAGTATACTTCGTAAATAAATTCACACGGTTGTTACTGCTTTACTTTCACTTTTGTTTTATTGTACGCTCATTCTCTGGTGTTAAAAATAGTATGAAACCAGTTTTTGACATTTCGATTCATTCAGACATCTCTTTTCAATCCTAGCAAAAACATCTACGTTGCAAAAACATTTCCAAGTACAATTAAATTAAGTTGTGAAATTAAAGTCGATCAAGTAAAATGAAAAAATAATAATAAGGATTGATTGATTACAAGTATTTAAAAATAAATAGTTTAAATTGTTTTTCAGAACTTAAATTTGAGAAGAAAATTTAGAAAAGTTATTTATAAACAAAACATAATTTCTGTTTTTAACCGATTAGACATTTAACCTGCAGAAAAGTTCAATCCGGTTCAGTTTTTCAGGCTAATATTCAAAACAAAAGACATAATTTGAAACCAACTAAAAATGCCTAAAATGTTTCAAATTTCCAACTACATACCTATTGTCCGTTTTGTATATTCCCGGGGGGGGGGGATTATTATTTTATTATATTTTATAATTATTATATTATTATATTATTATTATATTTATATTATTTTATTATTATTATATATTTAAAAATATTAAAAATATTATATAATATTATTATATATAAGAATTATTATATTAAATAGTTGTGGGGGGGGGGCCCACACACATACAAGAAGAAGTCGGATAAATTTTTTTTCAATTGTATCGATAACAGGCTATTTTTCACGAAAATAGGCGAATAAATTTGTTGACATAAAATTAATGTCGCTACTATATTAAATGCAATTTGAAACTATTTAAATTCCTAACATTTGCAGTAAAAATATTGCACTTTCCAGAAAATAGACAAAGTTTTAAACCAATAGTTCATTTTTCAGCAAAGTACATAAATTTTAGGACCTGAAATTAAGATAGTTTGAATGAAAAAAAAAGAATTTGAAAACGGTAGAAATTGTAAGTAAATAAACTTATCTAAGGGTAAATTTCTAAACGGTTAAACTTAGACATTATTTAAATTGTTTGAACGCTTAACCAGTCAAGCGCGGAGCACTAATAATTGTTCAAATTTTGATTAAAAATAATTTTTCTAAATTTTCTTCTAAAATTTATATTCTAAAAGAACATTCGAAAGATTTATTCTCCACTACTCGTAATCAATTAATATTAATTATAATTTTTTATTTTATATTTGCTACTGCAAATATTGATAAAAAAATATCAAATTCTAAATCTGGATAATAATAATTAAATTTAAGACCATAAAAATAATTCGGAACTCTAACTGAAATTTACGGTTGCTTTGTTTGATTTTTAAACTAAAATCATACTTTCTGAAATTGAATTGAATAAATAAAATCTGAAAGTAATCATTTTTAAATAACATGATGTTAATGTTTTTGTCTGCATGGTCTAAAATCAATATTTTTTGAATATTGATTATTAATTTTATAAGTTGTGAAAAAATCTCTCTAGCTCATTTTTCAGTTTAATTTTAGTTCCAAGGTAAGATGTTGATGGATTGAATATATTTTCAATTTCGGTTTAGTATGATGGAATATAATTGAAATAACTCCTTTCCCAGGAAATTTCGTAGGGGAATCGAATGCCTGAGAGCTTCTGTTTCGATTCTCTCAACAATATTATTTTTACGATACATGTCTGTTATTTCGGGAAAGGGTTGTTTCCCGTATAAGGGGTATCTTGAAGTATGCACAATATAGGATGTACTATTTGATCAAGTAGTTTCCCACAAGTATTTTGTTGTTTCTATTTTTCATATTCTATATTTTTCATATTTTATTAGACTAACAAAAATGGCGCGCTTTGCGTGATTACTGCCGATTTATTGTTTTGATTCCATAATTATCAAATAAAAAGATATGCTCAAATTTAAAGTAATATAAAATATAATTAATAATCATAAGTTCAAATTAATATTAAAAAAGCTACATTGGCTTTCATACAATTTTAATTTAATTTTAATTCTAACGATCATTTCAATTTTAATATTAATTTTAAATACATCCCGCTTTCAGTAATCTGTAACTTTTATTTAAATATAAGATTTTATTTCATCAGGAACTAGAAGCAATTTAAAATTCGCCGACTTGTTTAATTTGAAATGTTTATAATTTAAACTCATAACATTTTTAACATCTTTTTGAAATAGGTCTACTTGGAAGATTTGCAATTGAAGATCCTTCCATTTTTAATGTGTATAATTTAGAATGATGTCATTTTTGATATTTTTATCAATAGTTCAATTTTAAAGATGTATAATTGAAAACTGTACAACTTTAAAGATGTATAAATAAAAATTGCTGAATTTGAATGATTTTGAAGATCAAAAGAAAAATTTTCCATTCTTAATCTTCCAAATTGAATAAACTTCTCATGTAAATCATCAACATTAGAGCATTGTTAGTTTTAATTATAAAGTTTGAAAATTAAAAACTCTTGAATTTGAATGATTTATATAATAAATTTTTTTAATTTTTATGGGTTTGAAGATCGAAAGTCGAGCTTTTAATTCTAAATCATACAGAATTTTTAATTGTAAAACTTAAAATTTGCATAATTAAACATTGTAATTCTTTAAAATTAAAAACTCTCTAATTTTAAATATTTAAAAATAAAACTTTTACAATTTTAAAGAGTTAAAATTGAAAATTCTTGAAGTTTGAAAATAGAGAATTGCAATTTATTCAATTTTCAATACTTAAATTTTAAAGGTAGGTAATTTTGACATTTCTATTTGGAATAGATCTATTTTGAAGATCAACAAAAAGTGTTCAATTTGAACGATTTACAGTTTAAAATTCTTCTATTTTGCATATTTGCAATAATTAAAGATTCTTCAATATTTCATGTGTATAATAGAAAAGGGTGCAATTTTTAATGCCATTTTTGGAATAGTTTAATTTTCAAACTAAAAATGAAAAATTATTTAATTTTGAAGATTTTAAATTGAAAATTCTTCAATTTTAAAGACGTATAAATAAAAATTCTTAAATATTAATGACTATGAAGATAAAAAAGTCACATTTTCAGTTTTCAACCTTCCAAATTAAAGCAACTTTGAATGTAAATTATCAAAATTACGGTATTTTTAATTTTAATTGTAAATTAAAAAAATTTGTAATCTTCAATTTTAAAGGTGAATAAATAAAAATCTCTTAAATTTTGATGACTTTGAAGATCAAAAGTCAAGTTTTCAATTTTAAATCTTCCAAATTACAGACATTTCGATAGTAAATCGTCGAAAGCACAGAATTTTTAGTTGTAAAACTTAAAACTTGCATAATTTTCAATTGTAAATTACAAAAATAAGAAAATTTTCAATTTTAAATATTGGCAAAATGAAAGTTCTGCAATTTTGAAGAGTCACAATAGAAATTTCGGGAACTTTGAAAATATGGTAATTGCAAATTGTTCAATTTTCAAGATTTATATGTTGAAGGTATGTAATTTTACAGTCTTTTTTTAATAATTCAATTTTGAAGATTTACGATTGAAAACTCATGAATTCTAAAGATGTAGAAATAAAAATTCTTAAATTTTGATGATTTTGAAAATCAAAACAAAAGAGTTCAATCCTAAATCTTCCAAATTGAAGATAATTACAAAATAATTAATTGTAAAATGTAAAACTTGCAGAATTTTTAATACTGTACATTTTCAAAGTAAAAATTCTTCAATTTTAACGATTTGCAATTTAAAGTTCTACAATTTTGAAAAGGTAAAATTGAAAACTCTTGAATTTTACAGATGTTTAAATAAAAATTCTTTAAAATTTGTTGATTCTGGAAATGAAAAGTCAAGTTTTTAATTATGAATATTTTAAATTGAAGTAATTCCATACAGAACTCATTAAATTCTCAGAATTTTCAATTGTGAAATTTAAACCTTGCATAATTTTTCATTTAATTCAAAAATTTTTAATCTCTTCAATTTGGAAGATTTACAATTCAAAATTGTGCAATTTTGAAGATTTTCAATTAAAAATTCTTCAATTTTAACGACTGGCAGCTTAAAATTCTTCAATTGTGAACGTTAAAAAGGATAGCGTGGATTTATTTTTTGGAAACGCTTATAATTTTGTACATAATTTAAATTAAAGAATTTCTGTTCAACTAAAACAAGTTCTATAAAAAGTTAATATGAAGTTCAATCCATTTTTTTTTTCGAGTCCCACACTATTCTCTATAATATGTCCATACGTATGAATTACCTGAATGAAACAATTATTTGATAATTTAATTATTTCTATCAAGCCGTATTTCCTCGGTCTGGCCCCGCATGCGGGGCAAGACCGACCTCGGGGTTTTCATGAAATAGAAATATCCTAGAATGTAAAACTTCAAAGTTGGATTCTTCAGTATTTTATGCACTGGACAAGTAACCTTTAAAAATATGCAGCAAGAAGTAAAATTTATTGAAAATAGTGATAGCTGTGGCTTAATATCTCATTGGCTAACATTCTACTAGGTGTGGACTATACTCGCAGGTATTTGCCAAATAAGTAAGATATCTGCTTTACCAACCGTTGAGAAATGGAATGAGTCTGTATGTTTTAAACAAGTTTGTTTGAAGGTTATGGCTTGATTGTATTATCAACCAAATTTATAGTAGAGTTACTGCATGGAGAAAAATGGAAGCTCATTTTGGCCATCTAGATGTGCAGACAGACTATATTGCAGGTTCAAATATAGGACAGCCCTTGAATATGGCTAAAGCAACTATCTGTAGAAGGCTAAAACAAGACGTTCAAATCGATCATCTCAGAGTGTCGACTTGGTCATCTCGGACGGTTCACTCAATCGTCATAGAGAGCCGAACCGATCATCATTATAAAGGGTCGAATCGCTCATCATAGAGGGTCGATTTGGTCATATCGGATAGTCGACTTGATCTCCTCGGACAGTCGACCTGGCCATCTTAGGGGTTCGATTTGATTATCCTACATTTTCTATATTTGTCCTTTTCCTACTTATTCCAGTCTCTCTCTTATAAGAGAATGGAAATTATAAAATTAAGTGGAACCTATAAAACCTGAAAATTTATATGAAATAAATGAATTCTGAAAGCATTTTTCATTCTTTGTGGAGAGTAAGGTGTATGAGATATAATTTGATATGCAAAAACAGTGCACATTGACAATATATTTTTTGGAGCACGAAAGACTAAGGACACGGCACGGTGTCACACTGAATTGTAAGATTTTAAACATTGAAGTGAATTCAGAAACCAATATCCCACATCTCGTTACTTTCTGCATCATCAATGAATGCTGAAATTTTTTTCACGTCTTCAGTTTGAAACGACATGGTGACAACAAATTGATAGCTGAACGTCCAGTTACGCCTTCATCCTAAATTCCTTCGAAGCATCAAATTTGACTTTGAAAATTCAAAAGAATAAGCTTAATTCACTTTCCATCATGTTCTCTCTTATGCACTTCACTCTCCACGAATGTTCGAAATACCGAAAAGCAGTTTAAACTTATTAAAAACATGTTTAAGTTCACACTGCATGCATTGCGTTGACAACCGGATTGGTTAAGGTTGGCGCGCTTATTTGAAATGATTAAATGTGAAAAGCAATTGTGTACAACAAATAATAAGAGTAAAGGTATTAAAAATAATTCTTTACTCACAAGGAAGACTTATAATGTGAACTTATAATTATTTATTAGATTTTCTCCTTAAAAATGAATGATCGATTTTAATTTTAAAGAAAGGAATATCTTTTTTATCCTAAATATGAATTTACAATTATTCCTAATATTATCCTTGAATTATCTTTGTCGCCCTCCATGTTAAAGTTATTTGAAGTAATTTTTTGATCTTGTAGGGCCAAATGAGTTGGATGTAAAGAAAAAACT
>CAKNYM010052876.1:135523-196959 GCA_932195095.1 Andricus curvator
AGTTTTTTCTTTACATCCAACTCATTTGGCCCTACAAGATCAAAAAAGTACTTCAAATAACTATGCCTAATATTCTTATGCGCTTGACATTTATTATTTGTTGTGAACAGTTGACTTACACTTTCAATCATTTTAAATAAACACACCAACGGTAACTAATCAGATTGGACCATCCCGAAAGGATACCTTGCTTATCCCTGATAGTGAGTCTGACCTTCTTATAACAGTCAGACTGGTCATAAAATGAGAGCCTCTCCGACTATGTCAAAAAAATTTGGATGGCTCTTTAGATCATCTAGAAGAACGGACTGGTTCTCTAAATTTTGACCCTCTAACTTTGACCATCCATTTTTCTCCGTGTGTTGCCGACGGGCGAATCCATCTACCTGAGTCCCGAATCGGTCGTTATTATTGTAAACAAATTTCGAGAAGTCTCTGTGAACAAGATAATGTAATAAAGAAAAAGAGTTTTGCCAACGTTGTGGACAAAATACGATTTTACCCACTCCTCGATATGTCAAACCTCGCTTTTCTCCACGTTGTTGGGAAAAAATATAGTCCTCAGCTGGTGCAGAAGAGCTTTTTTAACTCATGTGATTGAAAAACTCGCCTCCAGATCGCGTTGCAAACTTGACGTTCGTTAGAAAACCTCCTTCTGCACTCGTTGAGAAATATGCTATTTATTGTCCGAATTGTGACTTATATGGTCTAAAGAGTAGAGTAAATCTGTAAAAATCAGATGGTATCTTACTGCAGATATAATTCAATCTTTGGAGCGCGCGGTAAGGTGGTATTGTGCGGTAAGCGACGGTGGTTTAATGGTCGCGCGGTGGCCAATGGGGCTCTACTCGTGCGGTGGGCGATGGTTGTGTAATGGTCGTGCGGTGGTTGATGGTGAAGTGATGGTCGTGCGGTGGCCGAAGGGGGTTTTGTAATCGCGCGGTGCCCTAGAGTTGTTACGTCGACTGTCGACTTTTTGAGTGAGTTGATGACAAAATTAGATGTGAGTCTGGAATTGCAGGGTGAATAAAGTGGCAAACTGGGTGGTAGGAAAATAATCAGGAGGCAAGCACGCGATAAGTAAGCGGAAACATAGGAGCTTCAATTTGGACAAAGTGAATGAATGAATGCAAATATTACTATTATTAATAGTAATTGAGGAAAAACGCTCTTAAATGTTTGATGGGCAATTTATTTGAAATCGTAAATGAAATCTTTGCTTTATTTATATTTTCCATTGTGCAACAATGTTGAGAATGCAAAGTCGAAAAAAGGGGTTTGATAAGGAAGAGGAGGGGGTTTATGGCACTGATAGTAGTGGTATATCTTCGGTATATATGCTGTGGTAAATATTTGCGTGTCAACATAGACTCGCACTACCATCCCCTCTAGGTTGAACTGCCACACACGACATGCATATAACCAAGGGTATATATTTGACATGTAGGTGGACGAGGTGAACTACATGGTATTCATTCAGGGTCGGTGTCAAACGAATCGTAAAAGAGACATAGACTTTCTTATCAGATAGGAGAAATAGAATAATGCTGTCAATATCTGGATATTGAATTATATGTGAAAGAAGTATAGATATCAATATCTATATTAGGTTAATTCACAATCACTACCTGTTCAGAAAATATTAACTTATCGTCTGCTATCGCAAATACTGGATATGCAAACTGCATTGCTGTCCTTATGAAAATCATTATTAATGCAATTTTAAAATATAATGATAATAGATGTCGGTTATTTTTATCCTCAATGATGATGAGTAATTATTTTCTGAACAGATAGTGATTCTGAAATAACCTAATTGCTGTCCTTATAACAATCATTATTAAAGAATTTAAAAAAATAAATTATTAAATAATGTCAGTTATTGGATTTATTCTCGAGAAGAGGAAAGATCCTATTTTGAAATGATGGACAAGTAAATTGTCCTAAAACAGTCAACGAAAAGCTATAATTTGGTTGAGGTTACCTAAAACTTATGTGGAAAAAATTAGATTTTCTATACTGATATTATTATTATAGAAACGGAAATACCGGTTTTAAATATGAAAACTAATGCAATTTTAATTGTTCTGGTATTTAGAATTAGTTGTTATAACGAGAAAGTAAAAGATAAATACTGGACTTACATTTTTTGACTTTTTGGTATTTGTTTACTTTTTGAAGTTTAGAATAATTACTTCGTCATTACTTCAAAACAGCACACGTAATTAAATAAAAAATCTTTCCTCTTTTCGATAATAAATTCAACAACCATCATTCTATCATACTTTGGTTCAAAATTTCATTAATGATGATTTTCATAATGTCAGTATAATGAATTTTGAATACCTATAGTATTCAGAAAAGCAGACGATAAGTTAATCTTCTCTGAACAGATAGTGATTGCGAAATAACGTAATAGGTATCTACTGATATTAAAATTTAATATCCAGGTACTAAAAAGTTTTAATATCCGGATATTAAATTTTTATATCTATATATCAGATTTCATAATCTTTCCCCTATTCCCCTCTTTTCCCTTTTAAAAAAAATCCTGACCTTTATTTCAAATCTGGCAGACTGTGCATGATGAAGTCACTGAACCATTTCGGGACAAAATATGATGTTTTCCAAGGGATTTTAGAAGACCCGGATTTCACAGATTAGATGAAAATTAGTTTTTGACTGAGTTATAAGTATGAGAACTTTTGAAGATGGTGACTTAGTTTATAAAAAATTGGTTAAAGTTATTTTTTAACGTATTACAGTATCTAAATCAATATTAATATTTGACTTTTTCTTATTGATTCTGGTAGATCTTTTTGTTCAATTTCAAAATTCGCCGAAAAATTTTAAAAGATTTGAATACTGACAAAAAGGCAGCATTTTTGTTTAAATACTGCAACTCAATTTTCTCAAAAGGCCATTGTTTTACTTATTTTTTTCTAAGTTGGTCCTAATATGGTGCATTTATCTCAAAAGAGTTTATCTTGTGCCCACATTTTAAAGAAGAGAAAAGTAGATTTATTTTTATGAAAAATGAAAATTCGAATTGTTTTCAATAACGTGGCGAGAAACGAAAAACGTCAAAATAGCAAAGTTCTTTGCAAGTTGAAAAATTTTTTTTTACAAAATTTTATTGTTTTAAGAAAAATACAATTATAGCCGACTGTATTCATGTTTTAACGAAAATTAAAAAAAAAACGCAAAGTATAGAAAAGTGCTGGTCATTTTTTTTTTAATTTTTCAAGTGCAGTCATCAAGAAAAAAAAGGACGGCCCTCTGGAGAAAATTATGTGTAAAGAATTTTAAAAAACCGCTATCATTTTGTCCGTTTTTAAATTTTTCGGCGGATTTGTAAAGCGAACGAAAAGATCTCTTAAAGTCAAGAATAAAAAGTCAAATATAATTATGAATTCAGATACAGCAAAACTTTAAAAGAAATGTCAAAAAATTTGTTATAAATTGCGTCACCAACTTTGAAAGTTCTAATACTCCAAACTTAGTTCAATAAAAATTTTCGTCTTCGGCGAAAAACAAGTCGTCTATAATCTGTTGAAAACCCATATATTTTGTCCAGAACTGATTCTGTGACTTCAGCATGCGCAGTCTGCCGGATTTGAAACAAATTCGGTCGCCTCTTTTTTCCCCTGTTTAAAAAAAACTTCCCCTGTTTATCGTTTTTTCGCCTAAATGCTATTCTATGCTTATTAAATGCTACATATTTTTGTTTCAGAATTCATTTCCTTTGTATAAAAATGCTACTATTTGGTTAAATATTGAATTATTTGGCTGAAAATACAACTGTTTTCTGAAAAAGAAGTCTTTTTTGGTCGAAAATTCAAATAAGTCGTTTAAAGTTAAACTACTTTGTTAAAAATTCATTTTATTGGTTGAAGATTTAAATATTTTGTTAAAAAACAAGTTTATTTACTGAAAATTTAACTATTCCTGTTTTGGCTGAAAATTGATCGTTTTTAGTTGAAAATTCAACTATAACATTTTTCTTTGAGAATTCATCTTTTTTTGTTGAAAATTCAATTACTTATTTGAATATTATATTATTATTATATTTTTGTTTTAAATTCAACTCCTTGGTTGGAAAACTACTTTCCTAAAAATTCATTTTATCAGTTGAAGAATTCTCTCTCTTCAATTCCTTTATATTATCATTTTTTGCAAATAAAAATTTGCCAGAATTTGAGATTGCCCTCTTCTAAATTTTAGAAGAAGGGAGTTACTATATTTCATAATCATTTTCATTTTGGAACAGGGCATTTCTGTAAAGAATTGTATAGCATGGAACGGGAATTTTGGAAAATCATTTTAATTCGGATTTAGAAGAAGGAAATTTATTTAAAGATTCTTCATTATATTTATTCCAATATTGAGTTCTGAGTATAAAATACTTTTTAAACCATTATTCTGAAAAATTAACAAGTAGGACCAATATTATTCAAACTTTTTATTTTTGATAACAAATACGAGACAGGTTCAGGGAAATGAGGTGAGGAGGGTATCGTATACACAAGTATTATCGATAATTACGTTTTTTAAATCAACGAGTAATTTTCCTCGGTAACGATAGTTTACATAATTGACGATAGCCTATTTCGTTTCGTATCCAATACCCGTAAGTATGACAGCGCGAGGAATTTGTTATCAACATACCGCCTGAATGCATTATCAAGTTAGTACCTATTGAAAAATGTTTCAACACAAGTAATACATTTTTTTTACATCGCGTATTTCATACAAGGCAGTTCGCTAATGCAGAATGTCGCAAGCTCAGTAATACATTATTGCATTCCTTTAATGTGCGTTATTTATGCTGCTTATTAGTTACATTACTTATATTAAAATTACAAAATTGAGTTTAATCTGTCAAAATTTAATTAGGTTTGAATTCGCAAAATGCAGATCTCAATTTTTTTGCAACTACTTCCTTATATAGGTGTTATTCTAGTGTCGAGTGTTCCTCAAGATCTAAACAACGAAATTGTAAGTAATGACAAAGTAAATTAAAATACATATACATGATACGATATAAATTAGCTTACAATAAACATGTATTTATGTATTTCAAATATTAAACAGAGACAAATGATTACTAATGACGGTTACCCATTTGAGGAATATAACTTGAAAACGCAGGATGGCTACTTTCTTAAAATTCATCGTATACCTGGCGGAAATGGAGAAAAAATTAATGAAATCCAACGAAATAAGCCAATTGCTTACCTCGCCCATGCCCTCTCGCAAAGTTCCATAAATTGGGTTTGTTCTGGACCAAATGTATCCTTAGGTGAGATTATTTGCATTATTATCATATGCAAGAAATTTTGCCAGGGCGTAAAATCCCTCGAATGAAGACAATTGATTAAAAATTGTTAATTAAGATTAGAAGAAAGTATTTTTTTCGTAATAATGAAACATGACATTTGACTTAGAGGCCTTCCATGAACTATGCTACTTACGTTTACAAAGGAAGATGAATTTGACTTCATCTACGTAGCACACTTCCCGAAAAAACCTGGACTTTTCTTGGGACTTGGTACAAGTGGCCGGAAGAAGAAACCAGGTCTGTCCTAGTTTTATACCTATGCTTAGACCTAGGTTGAATCCTAAAATTTCATAAAATCATGTTAAAAAGGGACAAATCATTTTTTTCTATTTTTCAATGTTTTTTTTCCATAATTTGTGAAAAACACCAAGAATTAAATTACTTATTATTCCTTGATAGCTCTGTTTATATTCTTGGCGATTCACTTCTCTTGCTAGAAGAAGTCGCACCTAATGCGCTGCCCAGCGGCTCAGTTCGGAAATAATGCTCCCAGTTCCGCGGATTCTAGTTGCGAGCTAAACCGCTGGGCAGCGCATTAGGTGCAACTTCAGCTCGCAGGAGAAATAAATTGCCAAGAATATAAGTCAAAGCTAACTTGTGACAACGAAGTAAGCTTGCCATTGTATCGGCTCGCTGTTTTTACGTGAAATATTACTTAATATTTCGGATCTTTTTAAAATTCTTGATAGCTGTGCTATCAAGTAATAGTAAATATATATACCATTAAGCTATTTCCCTTTCGGCGAGCCTCAAGGGGTAAGCGTGACACTACCCGATTCGGGTAGTGTTTCTAGGTGGATAGTTACTTGTAGTAAATAACTACAAGTGTGGGCTCACCACACCCACGACCGCCAACAGCAACGCAGTAGTATCAGACGGTCACCCATCCAAGTACTAACCGCGCCCAACACTGCTTAACTTCAGTGATCTAACGGGAACTGGTGTTTCCAATGAGAAAAAATAAAAAATAAATGAAATTCATTTGTTACTTGCTAACATGATTTTATGAAATTTCATAAAATTATCAATTTTTCACTGGCTTCTTAAATTAATACTATTTTTAATAAAAATACTACATTTTTCGTTAAATTTACGTAAAAATTAATTTTATGTAACGCAGGCATGATTTACGCTTTTTATCAGCGTCTTTTTAGTTCTGAAAGTAGCCGTTTGGACGAAAGGAGGACTGGGCAGTGAATGCGCATGCGCGCGGTACAATAATGCGTCCATAATACTCCTAGGGGTATTATGGGATCATAATTGTACTGCGCGCATGCGCATTCGCAATCGACCGTGTACGATTATGGCCGCGTCAAAATAACCTCAAATTTCAGAAGTGATGAACTTGTAACTCATACCTTTGTTACATAAAGTATCGTATGTGCCAAGGAGTGAAATATCTTTTTATTCGAGGGTGAGTTGTGCAAACGCGCGAGGATAAAAAGATGTTTCACTCCTAGGTACATAATACAGTATAATTTCTTTTTATATAAAAAAATAGGCGGACATATGAACCTTTGTTTTAACTTAGGTCTAAGCATGAGTCTAAACACAGGACAGACAAGAAATTAGTTGAATTTTTAAACAACACGGAAAAAACGATATAGCTGCACGGAAAAAATTTATCCGTAAAAAAGTCACGAACTAGTAGCTAGGTCTCGGATATGAGGAAAATTCATCGGATATTTATGTATTTTCGTAAATAACCTGCGAACTTTGAGAAAGATTGACGAACTCGATGTGAAAATTCTAAAACGGTTCATCACTTTTTTTTTCGTGAATAATTACAAAAATATTACGAGAGATTGAGAAAAGATTCTCAGAGCACTCGCGAGCTTGCCCGACAAATCTGGGAACTAGAAAGTAGGTTCACCTGTACGTGGCCCGCACACATGCTCGCCCAAACGCGTGGTGCTTGTATGCGCTCGTATGTGTGCTTCGAGCTCGTCGGATGAGTGGCTAGAAGTTTTATAATACCTATTTTGTTTGGCCTCGATGGCTGCGCGTGAAATAACAGTATTTACAGCTTTGTCTTTGAAGAAATCTGTAATTGACACGTTATTATAAAATAAAGCTTAACAAAGAAAAATGCAAATCCATGAAAATATCTGTGGATATTGGGTGGATTTGGGTTCAGGGTTCAACATAATTGAATTCAATTAGTTGAACAAATAATATTGATTTTTAACTGAAACATTAACCAAAGATAAATCATAATAATTTACAACTGTGATATTAACCAAAGATAAAATTTTTTTCTCATTACACCCAAAAAACATCCAGTTTATAAACTACGTTCCTACCAAGAAATTCTCCAGTCCTGCAAACAAATTTAAATTCAATTATTTTTACCCCTGAAGCCAAAGCCATCGAAAAATATTTTACAATTTTGTTCTTGGGGGTCGATATAATTCCATACTTAGTATATGCAATCTTTTCACAAGGATTATTAAAATTAAATGATTTTTGAGTAGCGTGAAGCATATATTCAAACATATTTAACAAGTTATATTTCTTACTGAAAATTCATTTAAATTAAAAACAATTCAGTTTATTTCGAAATTTTATTTTAACAGGAAAAATTATTTACAAAAATATGTCCTGTTGACACCCCTCCTTTTTTTGACAGTAGCGATTCAACACAAAGACGCTCTAAATTGTAAAAACTTACACATTAGTTAATTCTTGTTAATTTAATACTGCAAAACACTACATGTTTTATTTTTATTCAAAATTGTACACAAAATTCAGAATTAAATTCATCAGATATAAATTAACTCAAAAAAATTGAATTCTGCACAGCAAAACTCTACACGAGATACTTTATAATAATTATGTTATAATATTGTAAAACTCTACGCGAGGTTAAAATGAATATTTTATAACCCTAGACAGTTAAACGTTACACTCTAGATAAATTGCACACAAAGTGAAAATTATATTTTTACTTTGTGTACATTTTACGTTATAAAGTTGACATATATCAATTATTAAATTATTTCAGTTTAGATGTAGGTTTATTCCATGTTGGATGAACGGTGTAGACTGTGGAGTTTTTCAATGCAAATTTCATATCTCTAGCTTTTTTGAAAAATTAAAATTGAAAAATATAGAATAATAATTTTCTAAACATTTTCAAGTAAATGAAATAAAAAATTCTTGCAGAAGTGCATTATGTTATATGAATATTGTTTTTCTTAATATTCTGAATATTTAAATATAATTACAGTTTACAGATTGATATTTTTACATACATGCCGTCAAATTTTTACAAAAAGTAATAAAAAAATGGTGTCATTTTCCAGAAACTTTGTTTTTAAATCAATATAAAAATTGAGAATTTCATTATTGCGTATTGGAGATGATATTATTCGACCTGCACACTTTTTAATTAATTAATTAATTAGATTTTAGTTAATTTTCTAACGATTACACTTTCAAATAATTAGTCTAGTTTTTAATGAAAAAAAGAATTTTCAACCAACAAGATTAACTTTTTACCAAGAAAGACGCAATTCTAATAAAATACATTAATTTTCAACCCTACAGTTGCATTTGTAACCAAAAAGGATTAATTAAAAAAAAAATTAATTGTCTACCAATAAAGACAAATTTTCAACAAAGTGGTTAAATTATCCACCAAAGAGATAAATTTGCAATTAAAATGAAGAATATTTAACTACAAAAATAGATTTTTGACAAAGTAGTTTGACTTTCAACCAAGTAGATGAATTTTCAAACAGAAAAGATGTATTCTTCAAAAAAAATGAATTCTCTACGAAAAATGTCATTGATGATATTTCAACCAAGAAAGATTTTAATTTAAATGAAAGACAGTTGAATTCAATAAAAAAATAAGAATTTTCAACCCAAGAGAAATTTTTTTTAAGGGTAAACTATGGGAATAGGGGAAAGAGTATGAATTCTGAAGTAAGAAAGTGATTTTTAAACTTATTAGGTTATTATTGAACGTACGAAACGTTTTCTAAGTTCGTGATGTTATTTCCACCAGACACCCCCGACCCGCTCCAACCTATTATCAACCGTAGTTTTTAGCTTGACCCCCTTCATACTTAAACTGATAACGTACATAGTTTATGAAGGGCCCCTTATTTTTATCCCCATTTAAAAGTTGAAAAATAAGAAAATTCTATATTCACAATTCAAAAAGCATATAATTATTCATTTTACGAAGTTTAATTAGCATATTTTATTAAAAGCTTATCTGCTCGCTGACAAAGGATTTGACGTGTGGTTGGGAAATAATCGAGGAAACATTTTTGCGCAGAAGCATCAAACATACTCAACAACAAGTTCCAGTTTCTGGAATTTTAGGTGAAACTGAAATTAGTAAAATAACTTAATATAAATTAAAATTTGAAAGTGTCTTTTTTAATGAATCAGAAAAAATTTAATTGATATTTTCACAGTTGGCACGAAAGTGGTGTTATTGACATTCCCGAAACAATAGACTTCATTTTGAATCAGACTGGAAAAAGAGAACTTTTTTTTGTATGCTTTTCTCAATCATGTACCGAATTAGTTGTCATGGGATCTCTGAAACCTGAATACAATAAAAAAATAACTTTAGCTCTGAACATGGCACCAGCTGTTTTTACAGGGCATGTTAAAGGACTTGTATGGCTGCCATTAATGATTCTCGGTCGTTTTATCTCAGTGAGAACAATCTTAGAATTACTTATTAAAAATATACTGTTAAATTGCTGATTCTGATGTTATAAAAATAATAGTACAATATTATTTTATCATTTTTATTATTTTCTAATACGTTTGATAATCGCTAATTCATATTTATTATTATAGGGGATCCTTGATAAAGTAGGTCACTTCGGCTTAACAGGGTCATCTTTCATGGTATATATTGACACCTTCATTTTGAAACATAGAATATCAACATTTCTTGCTTTCATCCTTATATATTCAATTTTTGGAATCGACTATAATGGTGTAGATTTGGTAAAAATAACTTTAACATGTTTAACTCTTAATATTTCGTAAAATTTCTATTAAGGTTATTCGAAAGAATTGTGATTTTTAGGAAGTTGTAAGAAAAAATATTGTATATATTCCTGGAGGAACATCTACAAAACAATTTACTCATTACAGTTTTGGTACAATTAACCCAGGTAATCGTATAATTTATAATAAATATATTCAAACTTCTTAATTCCTTAAAACCAGAATTACGAGAAATAACAAAGAATTTTGAGACACATATTTGTTTATAAGACTCGGATTGAGAAAACCAAAAAATTCACAATGGATTTATATCCAGTCAATTTATTTATTTTTACCATTGTAATAGGGGAACATGGGGCAAAACGGGGCGATTTTGCTTCAGGATTTTTTTTCTTATACTAAAATACTTTTTTACCGCGTTTAACAATATAGGTGCCTTATTATTATTATTATACCATTAAGCCATTTCCCTTTCGGGGTAGGCGTGACTTGCTCGGTTGGAAAATATTGGTGTGTATATGGGTATATAGGTATAGAGTAGATAGGTAGGGGTTAAATAGGTATATAGGTGTATAGTTAGGTATATAGGTATAAGGTAGATAGGTATAGATATTTTAGATTGATCTGGAATTCTCGTGTTATTTATTTAAATGACACGTTTATTCCGCAACACTGCTCCGACCCAGGTTGCTGATCAATCTCTCTAGCGATCACCCCAAGTGAAGAGCCTCACAAAATTGTTATGTTTGTTTTTAAGTTTTTTTTTGTTTTAAGTTTTTTTATGTTTTTTTTTTTTTTTCCTATTTTTATGTTATGTTATTCTCCACTTGGGCCCATTAGTATCCAAGGTCTTTGTTTCAGGCGTCATTCATTCTACTGTCACTCTGTTTACAAACTATTTTTCGCCACACTTTTCTGTCCTGGCATACTACTCTAGCTTCCTTCACGTCCATGCATTTTTTCATGCAAGCTCTTGTGTTTCTATGGCTTCTTATGTCTCTACGGATTAATGTCTCATTTACAGATTCTAACCATTCTTTCGGCGGTCTACCTCTGGGCATTCTGCCATTTACTTTACCTTTATACACTTGTTTGGTCAGTCGTTCATCTTTCATTCTTTCAAGATGACCGAACCATCTTAACTGATTTCTTTCCCATGTGTCAACTAATGTCTCTCCTGTACCACATTCTTTGAGGATTGTCTCGTTTCGGACTTTGTCCATCAGTGTTTTCCCGCATATTATGCGCAGAGGTTTCATGCCGATCGCGTTAATTTTACTCCTGTCCTTTTCTTGACAGGTCCAGGTCTCGCTACCGTATAGTACAGTCGGTACGAATATAGAATTATGTATGGCCATTTTAGCTTTTTTGATATGTTTTTATTAGTTAGGATGGACCCTGCTCACCCTTATTTATGCGCCTATCTAACTCCCCATCTATTTTTCCGTCGCTAGTGAATAGACTACCTAGATATACGTACTTGTCAACTTGTTCTAATCTCTCATCATTTAGGACAATGTTGCATATTGTTTTCTCACTTTTTCCCTCAAACACCATGATTTTTGTTTTATCTACGTTAATTTTGAGTCCCATGTCCTTCATGCTTGTATTAAGTTTATTCAACATTCTTTGCAAGTCCTCGACTGATTCTGCCATAACAATCTTGTCATCTGCGAAAGCTAACCCACGTACCTTGACTGTTTGGAGATCTACACCTTCTTCGTAGAAGAGTGCAGTTCTTAGACACTTATCCATGAATATGATAAATAGCCACGAGGACATAACGCATCCTTGTTTCACGCCTTGCATAATATGGAACCATTCACTTAGTTTCCCATTTACCCTTACACTCGCTTTACTACCTTTATATATTGTTTTTATTGCTTTCAGGAGCCCTCCATTTATTCCGTACTCTTTAAGGACTTCCCAAAGTTTACTTCTATTTACCTTGTCAAATGCTTTTTCTAGGTCAATAAATGCACAGAAAACTTTCCTTCCTACTCTCAAGTTTTTTTCTGTGATCTGTCTTAGGCTAAATATCTGATCTGTGCATGATCTTCCTGGCATAAAACCACTTTGGACTTCCCATATCTTTTCTTCTGTGGTTTCCATTACCCTACGAATAAGTATTTTTGAGTATATTTTACTTACGGTACTTAGTAGACTGATACCTCTGTAATTGCTGCAGTTGCTTTCATCTCCCTTCCTTTTGTATATTGGTACGATAATCGCTTTTCTCCAATCGTCTGGGACTTCCCACGTCTCGATACATAAATTTATCAGTTACCACAACCTGTGAGGTATGTACTCGCCACCGTATTTAAGCATTTCAGCGCTAATACTGTCTACACCAGCAGTCTTACCGTTTTTCAAGTTCTTTATTATGTCTTTGACCTCAGTGACACATACTTTTTCACTTGGGTTTTCTAATGCATTATGTTCTATGTCGCAGTTTTTTTGTCCTATATCTTCACCTCCTAATAGTTCTTTAAAAGAGTATTTCACCTTTGCTGTTTCTCAAGCTGGCAAACTCTGTACATTTACTATCCTTCAACTGTTTGTATAATAGTTTCATAATTCCTTCAAAGCTGTTTTGTATTTTCCTCTCTTCTTCTGTTCTGACTTTCTCTTTACTCTCTTTGACTAGTTGTTTGACTTTCCTCTTTTTGTAACAACTAATAATTCACTAAAAAAAATTTTGTGCGCATTGAAAAAATGCCATGTTCTATTTTTTTTATTGATTTTAAAAAAAAAAAACTTTTTGTCTCGTTTTGTCCCTTACACGGGGCAAAAAGGGATGCTTTGTTGAATAAAAAATAAAATGTATTATGAACAAAATTAATTTAAAAAGACTGAATAAATAAATATTACAGTTACAAGAACTTGTTGTAACAAGTTTTATTGTCCATTTTTTATATTATAAAAATGACCATAATCAGGCCTTACAAAATACGCAGATATGCATTGGACCCACTGTTCGATCGAATAATCGTGACAGTACAAACAATCGGGACCTTCGATTTCTGCATTCGACAGAAATCGGCAGCAGTGTACGCTCTAACTACATCTAGCGCGGGTGTCCCCGAAGTACTTTTTCCATTATGACTCCCGAAAATCGCGATAATAGTCGCAATCAAAAACACCTCGACGCAAAAGAAGGGCTATTAAGTACACAACGGAACGGTACTAAAGCGATTTTAATTAAACAAACATTTGTATTACTCACGTGAAGTTGAAAATCAGTCAAAATTACAACTGGGCACGAAAACGATCCATGCGTCTCATAACTTGGAAAATAACAACAAAATTATAACAAATTGACATTAGAAATCTCGGGAACGACTCAACACGAAGTTCCTACAATTTCCAGTAGATGGCGTCACACCACAGAGGAGATATACTCATTGTCCCGTTTTGCCCCTGTCGTCAGTTTGCCCCATGTTCCCCTAACTAGAATCAATTCCCAATTCAAGCTGAACGCTTGTAATTTGGAATAATTTACAATTTAAATGTTTTCGAAATTTTTAGTTTGATAAAATTTTAATATTTGGACATAAATGTGCAGGACAGAAAGGCAGGAAACATAAAGCCAGAACTTGGTAGTTTCATAAGAGTTTCTTTATAATTGTGTTAATTTAATTTTTTTCTGCACAGGTACTTTTCGTCAATATGATTATGGAAAAAGTGAAAATATGAAAATATATAACTCAACAGTTCCTACAGACTATCCCCTGGAAAAAGTGACTGTACCTATAGTAATTTTTCAAGGGCTTCAAGATTTCTTAGCTGATCCAGAAGTACGAAAAAAACTACAAAAAATAATTTGCAATCAGAACAGTCTTTATATTTTTATGTAATAGGGTGATTACCAAAAAAACTGACAATTTTAAGGAACAGTCATTTTCCACATTTCCCTTAAACGATAAGTTCTTTTTAAAATTATATCATTAAAGTATTTATATGAAAGCAAAATTTAGTAAAGTTTTAAAATTTTAGACCACTTCCTATAGAAATCATAAATAAAAAAGTACGCAAAACATCTTGTCACGCACCTGTTATTGGCTGACTAGAAACTAGTTGGAGCCCCGGCAGCCGCTGGCTGAACTTCCATTTTATTAATGACTTGGAAAAAAAAAATTTCACTGTGAGTGAGCTAATCAGCACCAAATCTGAACCAGGCCAGTCTATCAAGGTGATAAGAAAAAATGTCTTGTTTTGATAGTGTGAATATTTTATTTATTTTCGTACCAGACCAGAATTTCAAGGCGACAAGAAGAAAATTCTTGTTATGCTAATGTCAATTTCTCATTTTATATCATTTTAGACACCCTGTAACTTTTTCGAAATATGTATAGGAAAAATTTGCTGAACGAACTTAGATCTTTTTTTGATCCTGGATAGCTGATCGGCGACAGCCCTGGATTAGACCAGACCTTCCAGACTTCAAAAATAATTATTCAAACGATTTATAATGGGAACTACAATTGTTAATTTTGTAGCAACAAAGAGTTTAGTATAGTTTAAAGTCGATTTTACAACGTCGAATTCAAATCACAGTTAATAATGATCACTATTTTTGCGTAATATTTGTTTTAAAAATGTCGGAAAACGCTCCATATTAATTTGTCATACTATAAAATGAGAGGATATTGTGAAACGCAGAAGTTAAAATCAAATACATCGTGAAAATAGCCATTTTCCAAAATTTTTAAATGTTTTTATCTGTTTTGCATATATTTTTAAAAGATTTTTGAAATTTTTTTTTTTATCATGGGCGCTTGTCTTGACACGCGACCTTTAGTAACGTGTAAAATTCACATCCATAACAAATACAGTCCTTGATCTTTTAATTTGATATTTTCATACCCTCTTGGGTTACCTTTTTGTAAAAAATGCATTCAGGCACTTTGGAAATTGGTTTGTCTTCGGAAATCACATTTTCTGAAATGGTCAACTTTTTGTCAATCACCCAATCGATATATTAATTTGTAAGTTTCTTTTTTGCTGAATTGAAATCTATCTCTTATGTTTTCTTTCAGGACGTTGAAATGCTAGTAAAAAAACTTCCAAATGTTGTCTGTAGAAAAAAATTCAAGAAATTTAACCACTCTAGTTTTGCTTGGACCACAGGAGTAAAAAAACTCGTCTACGAGAAAATTGCAGACCTATTTATTAATTATGGAAGAAATAAAACTTGTGACTAGTACAAACAAAATAAGTGGTCTTGTGTTACTTTCAAAAGCTTTACGAAACCATCCATATTATTCTCTTTTTTACACACAACTTTTATTGATTATTTTCATTGATTGATTTATTGTTTAAAAAACGTTAACATTGGTTGCTTCCCCTCGACTAAACGTATTTCAGAAACATAAAAAAAATGAATGACAAAAGGTTCCCCGAAATTCGGTGGGTGTAGAAGAAATATTTTCGGTGAGCCTAGACACTTTGTTTTGAAAAATGCTAAAAAGAGTGGCGAAAATGAGTTATATTTAAAAATACTTTTTTCAAGTATTTACCAAGTCTCAAGTACCTATGTATAAGGATGAAAGTGTATGCAATTACCTCTAGAACAAAAAAAATCGAATTTACTATCTCTAACAGTTTTGGAGTTATGGCCCTTAGAAGTCGATTTTTAGCGAATAATTAAAAAAATTCTAGTTCTCCTTAAATGAATTGTGATTTTAAATATTGCAAACGCTACTCCCGAAATGTCTTCCTTTTGGTAAAAAAGACTGCCATAAATTTTCTTTAATTAAAAAGAATTGTTTAGATGTTCCGTTAGGCCATTTTAGGTCAAAAAATGCATTTTATTAGTTTAAAATTTTTAAGAAATACAAATTAAAGGCTCTGAAGAATATGCTCTAAATTTTATGAAACGAAAAACAAATTTTTTCAAAGATATTTTCGGGGTTAGAATACGAAAATTTTTAATTTCATTACCATTAATTGGTCTTAAATGGAATGGCCCCTTAAAATTTTTCTCCCTGGAATAATATGCACAGGATTTCTTCTGCTTATTCCCCAATAAATAACAATTACTTTCTAGGGGTAAAATAATTTTTTAAGTCTCAAATTTTTATTTTTTTAAATGAAAAACTAAGACCTATCGGAACATCTAAACAAATTTTTTTAAATAAAAGAAAATTTACAGCTGAATTTTTTTACCAAAAGGGATACATTTTTTGAGTAACGTTTGCAAAATTTAAAAACAGATATTTTTTTAGGACATTATCATTGTTTAAAAACCCCATTTTTGAACTCCTAAAGTCGAATTATATAAAAATATGTCGAAAATGAAGTTCGAATATTTTCATCGTTACAAAGCTTCTTCTATGAGAAAGCAATATAAATAAACAATGTATTATTAGTATATAACTCACACAACTATAAACAAATAGTGAAAACAACGAAATTATTATTCGTATTCAGGTTGTAAGATGTACGTATGAAGTATGTATAATGTATGTATAACGTGACAAATTGTATAATAGACTTATAATATGCTAGTTACTATTATATTTTTGGTTAATGATTCATCTCTTTTGGTTAAAACTGCTACTATTTGGTTGAAAATCAAAATATTGTGTTAAAATTACAACTATTTCGTTAAAAGTCATCTTTTTGGTCGAAAATTTATCTACGAGGTTAAAAGTTTTACAATTTGTTAAAAATTTATTTTATTATATATATTTTCCAGTCATCTGGAACTTCCTGCATCTCGATACATAAATTTATCAACTCGCACAGCCTTTAAGGTATATATTCACCACCGTATTTAAGCATTTCAGCGTTAATATACCATCTACACCAGTAGCCTTGCCATTCTTTAAGTTCTTAATTATATCCCTCATCTCATAGGCACAAATACTTTCAACCGGGTTATTCCGGCGTATTGTCTTCAATGTCGCAATTGTGCTGCTCCATAGCTTCACATCCCAAAAATTTCTTGTAATGGTCTCTAAAATTGTCTTTTACTCCATCTGTATCCCATAACATTTCAACCTTTCTACTACATATTTCTCATTCCGACTAACACTGTACTACTACTTCCTTTCTTGTTGCCCTTGCGCAATTGCCAAGAAAATAATTTCTTGTATGTTTGCTTTTCTGTTTTTGTCCCTATAATCATTTCCTAGTCTTTCTCTCGTGATCGTCAAGACCTGTAATATTCCGATTACTTAGATGCGCTTGTTTCATTTCATTAATGACTACGCGGATTTCAGGATTCCGCCCAGCGTCCACAGTCATTCTTCCTAACAATGATTTCCTGGAACATTGAAAATGCTCCTTCTATATTTTCATTGTGTATTAGCGTCTCCCAAGTTGTCCTATCTAGACGTTCTTTTATCTTATTCTGAAATTCTATTCGCAATTAAAGTTTCTGTAAATACTTTTCAAATGAATACTTCATCTATTTATTTCTCTTCTTTCTCGATACATGACCTGAGTTAATTTTGGAAACTAGGAGATAGTGATCCGTTTCACATTCAGAACATCTTATAACCCTTGTATCTCTTACTAGCTCTCTCAGTCTCTCATTCGTAACAACAAAATCAATCATAATGTGGCTATCGCCTCTGTCCCAGGTGTACAAGTGGATTATTTTATGACTAAACCGAGTATTTGTAGTAAACAAACCCTTTTCTAAGCATAAGCTAACCAATCTGTCCCCGTTACCATTAGTTTTTGCGGAATTTCGAAATTACCTAGCACTCTGTCTGTATCCTAGCGTTGGACTCCAACCCATCCATTCATATCTCCTAGTAGAATGATTCTTTCCCTATAAACGCAAGTGTCTATAGGATCATTTAAAGTATCCTAGAAGGGGTCTTTTACCTCAGTCCTTTCACCATCAATTAGGGCGTAACACGCTGTGATAAGTGTAGTCTTCTGATTCCGACTTTCATTCTAACCTGCAATAATCTGGGAGATACAAATTTATGCCCGTTGTCATGCTGTTTTGCTCTCTCATTTATAATCAAACCGACTCCTTGGCTACTGATTCGCTATTTGCTCCTGACCGTAGTTCGAGTTTATGCTTCAACTCCCCATTCTCTATTATTCTACTGTCACATTCCTTTCTCTTTGTTTTAGGTACACATCAAATATCTAGTTTCCTTACGTGCGCTGTTTCTCGTATTTGTCTTTCCTTAAGATCATTCACCCCTGTAGACAGAAAAAACAAAGTGTGAATTAAAGACTCATTTCAGGGCACAATGTACCTGCCACAAAAATTACCCGTCGTGGTGTGAATGATACACTCCAAGATGCGAATTTCTTTATTATCTCCATGTCTGAAGATAATGTTTCCAGTGATGTAGGGTACTAAGTGCCGACCACTTTGGGTACGAAGTGCTGACCACTTGGGGTACGAAGTATCGGCTACTTGGGGTACGTTGTGCAAAACAAAATAAACACAACAACTCGGAATTTTGTACCCAAGTCCGAGAGCTATTCAAATGACAAACAAGGTAAACTAAACACTGTTCTAATTCTATCTGGAACAACCTTTATTCCTACGATTTTATTGTGTAGCATTCCGAACACCCAGTCTCCGTTAATCGCTTGAAACTTTGCCGGATGCATGCCTTTTCTAAACTCAAGTTTCAATTCCATCCAAGGCTACTTCATGCGAAAAGTGTATTTTGCAAGTAAAAATCAAGTCCAAAATAATTACACAAGTCGTTGTAAGGTATAGAGTCCAGTTATAACGTCATTCCCACACGACTTCGATCAACAGAAGGGGAGTATGGAGAAAGAACTAGAACCGAAAGAGTCATGGTTGGTTTGTGTTGCATACTGAGGAGGACACCAAATTTAAATCAAATCAATCAATGGAATTTTGAAAAAGTACTTATCTAGACGTAGATCAGCAATATTTTTGTCAGTGTATTTTACCCTATTTCACTTTATTATTTTGCTAATTAAACACTGAAGAAATCAGAGTGTCTACCTGACAGAGAAATAAGGAAAACCGAGAAATGATGAAATGAACATCGGGGGGATGACCGGGAATGTGAGTCAGTGACTATGGTTTTTCTCTCGAATGTCACTTGGAATAGGAATTTTTCCCAAAGAATTACAATTCTGGCTTGAAACAGTGAATTTTCTAGAAGAATGATATAATAATTCTAAGATGAGGCAGGGAAACAGGTAATTTTGAACATGGAACGGGAAATTCCAATTCTGATTTACAACAAGGGAATTTACAGAAACAATCTTTTGTCCATGTCAGAATACGTCAGATGTGGAAAATTCCTTGTTCCAAATCAGAATTTGTTTGAATTAAATCTTTTTTTCAAATAAGAATTTGCGGTTTGGCACACGTTTCGAGGGTCTGAAAAGAAAGTTCGAGTTCATTAACCAGCATTTTTTGACCAACGGTTTTAACCACACAAAAAAAATTACAAAAAAAAAATTCCATTTTGTGGTCGAACTATGTGAGATACGAAAAAATATGAGAAGACCAAAATTATGCACTTGAAAAAGATCTGCAAATTTAGTTATTAAATACTTTTTGATAGGACGCGTAGTTTTTGTTTTATTCGTAAAAACAACATTGAAAATAAAAAATTTTGGACGAACGACACAAGCTATAAAAAAAATGAAGGGACAAAAGTTTTTCACCCTAAAAAGAGCTACAAATTTCTCATAAATCATTTTTTGATAGGACGCTTAGCTTTTGTGGTAATCGTAAAGAATAATAACATTAGGAATAAAAAATAAAGTTTGTTGGAAAAACGACACAAGGTACGAAAAAAAATTAATCAACAAAAGTTGTTCACCTAAAAAAGATCTACATCTACTCTATCGGACAAGTTTATTAAAAAATTTCAAAACCCAACGTTTCGGAAATACACCATTTCCATCATCAGAGGAAGTAAAAAGTAAAGGAAATAAAAAGGCTCGCGATTGTGAATTCTCTTTTGTTAAAGCTCCTTCGGCTTTAACGAATACATTCTCATCACGTACCTCGTGCTTCGCACTCCATTTTGTCCAAACTGCGAAATTTTCTACATTATACGTTCAACATTGATATATCAAATGTATTGATATTTTTTTTATTGATTGGCCTGTGATTGCTTATTTAGATATTGCAAAATAAAGTACTAATTGTATTTATTATGATTACTTTAATATTTGTTCCTGATTTTGCATCTAATTTTATTCTGAGCTACCGTGAAAATTTTGTATCATTTCAATAAATGTATATTATTACAATTGATAATATGCATTGATATTAAAAACATACGTATTTTCCTTGTCTTGTTTTTATAATTGAAAAAAAGTTCGCACCCGATAAAAAAAAACAATTTGCTTGTTTTGCATTTAATTGCAACTTGTGTCGTTTTTCCATAAATTTAATTTGTTTATGTTTAATGATATTTTTTACGATTTGAACCAAAAATATGCATCCTAGCGTAAAGTGGTTCTAAAAAATTTGTAAATGTAATTTAGGCGAAAAATGTTGTTAGATAAAATGTTATTGTAGCGTGTATCGTTTTTCCAAAAAGTTCATTTTTTATTTTGAATGTATTTTCATAACACAAGTTTATAACAAATTTGTAGATCTTTTTTGGTTGAACAACTTTTGTCTATTCATCTTTTTACGTACCTTGCGGCGTTTTTCCACAATTTTTTGTTATTGTTGATGTTATTTTTCACGATTGAAACTAAAATTACGCATCTTATTGAGAAATGATTAAAAAAAATGAGTAGCTCTTTTCTGAGTGAACAACTTTAGTCTATTAATTTTTTCGTGTTTTGTGTCGTTTGTCCAAGAATTTAATTTATTTTATTCTAAAATCAATTTTTTACAAATCAAACAAAAACTACGCGTCCCATCAAAAAGTGATTAATAACAAATTTGTAGATCTTTTTTAAGTGCATAATTTTCTTCAATTCATCTTTTTTCGTATCTTGTATATTATAACCGCAAAATGGAATTTTTGATTTTTCATTTTTTTGTGCGATAAAAATTTGAATTTTCGATTTTGCAAGAAAATTAAAAAAAGGCTTATAACAATATTGTAGGGTGTTCAAAAAGCAACATTTTTCTTCTGACTTTTTTCATATCGTGCATTGTTTGGCTTTAAATGTTCACTTTCGTTTGTTTTTTGGAATTTTGTAAATGCTATAACTCCAGTAATTTTTGTTTTATAAAAAAAAAGTCATTGTGATAAATTGTTTGTCTTTTTGAGTAATAAGAGCATCCGTACATAGAATTTTTAAATTTGAAAAAAGGGCCTCAAAAATTTTGAAAAAGCGCTCACTTTTTGAATTTTGATCCAAAATGGCTGGCTAACGAACTTGACCTTCATTTCATGACACTTGAAGAGTATACCAAAGCCCAATCCAATCTGTCAATTCTTTCGAAAGTTATCGTGCTGACAAAATAAAAATCTTCATCCATACACACCCACCCACACATACATATACATACATACAGCCAGACGGACACACTCGCGAAAACCTGTTTTTTGGGTTTACAATGTCTCAAACCGTGGACATTTGACAAAAACGGAGGGGGTCAAATTTTACAGAAATATAATACCTTCTCTGATGAGAATGTAAAAAGGAAATAAAAAGAACAAGTTTGTTAGCCAGCTATTTTAGATAGAAATTCAAAAAGTTAGAGCATTTTTAACATTCTAGAGAACATTTTTTTCAAGATTATCAGAGTTATAACGTTTCCAAAATTAAAAAAAAAAACGAAAATGAACATTTTAAGTCAAACACGCACGATATCAAAAAAAGTCAAGACAAGAAAAACGTTGCTTTTTGAAAGCCCTGCAAGATTATCATAAAAACTTATTGAATTTTCCTGAAAAATCGAAAATTCAAATTTTGATTCCACAAAAAATAATGAAAAATCAAAAATTCCATTTTGCGGTGAACGGACACAAGCTACGAGAGAAATAAATCGACAAAAGTTATTCACCCAAAAAAGAGCTACAAATTTGTTATTAAGGGGACCTTCTCATATAGATAGGGTTTGCAGCGCCTCAACTTCGCGCGTGAATTAAAAAAAACTATTCATTGAAGGAACATGACATTTTGAAGAGAGAGCCTTCTGAATATATTCTGGACCAAAGGGTGAAACATTTTTGTTTATTTTTGAGTCCTCTATAGAATGATTTGTTTTTTTTATTATGAAAAAGCCCTGTTTTACAATTTTTACAACGCATTTTGCAAAATTTTCAGCTTTTCTTGTCAGTTTTGTTTATAAAAAGTAACTAAATTTTTTTTTTACTCCAGGCGGAAATGGAGAAAAAATTAATCAAACTCAACGAAATAAGCCTATTGCTTATCTCGACCATGCCCTCACACAAAGTTCCATAGATTGGGTTTGTGTTGGACGACATGTATCCTTAGGTAAGATTATTTGAATTATCTAACCCAAGAATCATTCTAACAAACAAACAAACAAAACAACCTATCTCTCAGAATTTCTGTTACATAACTTGTAATAGAACTAACAAAAAACTTCACACACGCGAAACCCAGAAAAATTTCTTTCTTGACAATTTGTTGATAAGATTTAAATAAAAAAAAATACATTTTCTAACAATAAAAGTCACTCTTTTCGATTCCTATCAGGATTTTTTTCATGTCACTTGTAACAAAACTAAGAAAAAATCTTAACACTCGCGAATCCCAGAAAGCTTATTTTCTTACAAATTTCTAAGCAATACCAACGTGGGAAACAATTTTTCCAACAAAAAAGTTACTCTTTTCGATATCTCTCAGAATTTCTGCTACATACCTTGTAACAAAAGTAAAAAAACAACTAAAAATTCAAGAAACCCACCAAAATCTCTTTCTTGAAAATTTGTTACAAATCTTTTTTTCAGAACACACATTTTCTAAAAACGACAGTCATTTTTTTTAAATAGATAAGAGTTTGTCGTTCAGAGTATTCCTTCAGCGAGCAACTATTCAAAAATGTTTAAAACATACATTTTTTGTAAATCATGTAAAGTGTCAATAATTTTTAACTTGTGTGACATTTATTGATTTTTAGAGAATAGATCAGAGTTTCTCGTTAAAGTGAAACCTTTTCTGTTTCCTGCTTCGATACAAAAACTACCCAACAAAAAATTTGAATCATAAATTTAAATCAGCGACATAAAGTGATGCAGTATTTTCTGGAAGCGAGAGAAGTTTCACTAACTTAATGACTTTGGGTGACCTTTGGCCTTTTTTAAAAAATATGTTAGAGTTTTTCGTTAAAGTTTAACCTTATCGCGTTCCTTGATAGAGAAACTACCCAAAAACTTTTCAAACACAAATTTAAATCATGCGACAGGAAGTGATCCAGTATTTTCTGAAAGCGAGGAGAAATTTCATTAAATGTTAGCTTTATTGAGCTTTGGCCATTTTCGAAAAATTTCAATTTTCAGCATAATACATGAATTTTCAATTTTAAAAGTTAAATTTTTGACTATAAAAGATCAATTTTCAACCAGAAATAAAATAGTTAAATTTTCAGTAAAAAGGATAATACTCAACCAAAAAATTACAAGGAAGGGTTTCGTAGCCTACTAAGATGTTAATGTAAGTCTTAACAGAATCTTAAAAAAAATATTTTTTAATTTTGTTACAAAATTAAAAAAAAAAACAATTCATTAAAGAAAAAATTGTTGAAAAATATGTAAAAAAAAGTTTGAAAGAAAAATGATGTAAAAAATCTTCTGAAAAAAATTATGTAACAAAAACTTTATTAAAAAAAAAAATTATGTGAAAAAAATTTTATGATTAAAAATTGTTGAATTTTTTTCTTCAATCAAAAACAAATTGAAAAAAAATTTTTAAATTATTTTTTAAAATTATTTTACTCGAAAAAACTTAAGTAAGTCGCTAAAACTTTCTCATCGCAAACTTTCCCTCCCCTACTCCACGTACTTTCCTCTCCTCTCACTTCCCCACCTTGGAAAAAAATACGACGGACGGACACCCGACGTAACCAGGGCTACGAAACCCTAAAAAGAGACGAATTTTTAACGAAATAGTTAAATTGTCAACCAAAGAGATGAGTCTTTAACAAACAAAAAAAATGAATTTTTTAAAGAAAGTAGTTCGACTTTCAACCAAATAGTTGAATTTTAGGCCAACAAATAGGACTTTTTAACAAAACAGTAGCATTTAGAAGAAAATACCTAAATTTTTAACCAAAAATAATGAACATATAAAACATCAGGAAAAGTACGAAACGTCATCTCAGTTCGAAACGTTATTTCCATCAGACCCCTCCCCAACCACCCCCTGTTACCAACCGTATATTTTGGATTGACCCCCTCCATCCTGAAACTATTAACGTATATAGTTTATGAATGGCCCCTTATTTTTATTTTCACTTGAAAGTTAATAAATAAGACAACTGTAAACTTTGGGAAGTCCTTAAAGAGTACGGAGTGAATGGATGGCTCCTACAAGCAATACAAACAATATATGCAGACAGTAAAGCAAGTGTAAGGGTTAATGGGAAACTGAGTGACTGTTTCGATATTATGTAAGGCGTGGAACAAGAATGCGTTATGTCCTCATGGCTATTTATCATATTTATGGATAAGTGTCTAAGAATGGCCCTCTTCGACGAAGAGAGTGTAAATCTCGAAACAGTGAAGGTACGTGGGTTAGCTTTCGCAGATGACAAGATTGTTATGGCAGAATCAATCGAGGACTTGCAAAGAATGTTGAATAAACTTAATACAAGCATGAAGAACATGGGCCTCAAAATTAACGTAAATAAAACAATGGTGTTTGAAGGAAAAAGTGAGGAAACAATGTACAACATTGTCCTAAATGATGAGAGATTAGAAGAAAGTGACAAGTACGTATATCTGGGTAGCCTATTCACTAGCAACGGAAAAATATATGGGGAGTTAGATAGGTGCATAAATGAGGGTAAGAAGGTTATCGGTAGAGCAGGGTCCATTCTCAGAAATAAAAACATATTAAAAAAAGCTCAAATGGCCATACATAATTCTATATTTGTACGGATTGTACTATATGGCAGCGAGACGTGGGCATGTCAAGAAAAGGACAAGAGTAAAATTAATGCGATTGGCATGAAATCTCTGCGCACAATATGCGGGAAAACATTGATGGACAAAGTCCGAAACGAGATAATCCTCAAAGAATGTGGTACAGGAGAGACACTAGTTAACATATGGGAAAGAAATCAGTTAAGATGATTCGGAAATGTTGAAAGAATGAAAGATGAAAAACTGACCAAACAGGTGTATAAAGGTAAAGTAAATGACAGAATGCCCAGAGGTAGACCGCCGAAAGAATGGTTAGAATTTGTGAATGAGACATTAATCCGAAGAAACATAAGAAGCCATAGAAACACGAGAGCTTGCATGAGAAAATGCATGGACGTGAAGGAAGCTAGAGTAGTATGCCAGGACAGCAAAGTGTGGCGACAAATAGTTTGTAAACAAAGTGACAATAGAGTGAATGACGCCTGAAACAAAGACCATGGATACTAATGGTCCCAAGTGGGGATCCACAGACTGGACAGAGTAAACTTTTTGTTGTATGTCATTCCCAAGCATGTACCGAATTACTTGTCATGAGATCTCTAAAATCCGAATACAATACAAAAATAACTTCAGCTCTGAATTTGGCACCGCCTGTTTTTTTGTGCATATTAAAGGTCGTTTTATCCCAGTGAGAACAATCTTACAATTACTTATTAAAAATAGACTTTTGAATTGCTAATTCTGATGTTCTATAAACAATAGTATAATATTATTTTAATATGCTTATTATTTTCTAATACTTCTCATAATCGCTAATTCATGTTTATTATTATAGGAGATCCTTGATAATGTAGGTCACTTCGGCATAACAGTGCTATTTTTAGGAAGTTGTAAGAAAAGAATTTGTATACATTCCTGGAGAATTTTTTACGAACCAATTAGCTCATTACAGTTTTTGTGTCATTAACCCAGGTAATCGTACAATTTATAATAAATATTAATAAGCTTTTTAATTCTTTGAAACCAGGGTTACAAGGATTAACACAAAAATTTCATATAATATATATCATTATAATAATTGAAATCAATTCACAATTCCATGGAGAACAGTAAGGCAGGAAATTTAAATCCAGAACTTAAGAGGTCATTCTACTATCTCGGCAAAAAAAGGTGATTTTCAAGAATTTTTTTCTTAACAACTACTTTATATAATTAAATAAAATTCTCAGCCTTTATTTATGCTGTCTCAAAGTTTACAAAAACAATCTTTTCACATGAAATTATTATTTAGTGCAGGTATTATTTAACAATAAACAAAGTGTCTAAAAAAAGGTATGTCCACTGCGCGCACGATATCTCCAGTCAGCATCATCTCAAATAAATAAATCAGAAATTTTCTTTATTAGTATGACCATAGGTCTGGAGTGACGAAGCGGATATTTTTTATTTTGCAAAATTTGCAACCCATTTGAGAGCCACGTTGTTCTTTTCTGCAAGTTGGTTTAATGCCTTTTTGCATTTCCAAACTAGCTCTGATGTTATGTCTAGATTCCCAATTGCAGTTCATGCCGCTTGGCTGTCCGAGCAGTTTTTAATCTGCCTACAAACAGCATTTTCTTCTAATAATGTCCCAGTACAACGAAGGACGGCCACAACTTCCGCCTGAAAAACGGTGGCAAGTCGCCCGAGCGGGATCTCTATTCCCCTCTTCCCGCGCTGTCATAGATTGTTGCTCCTGACCCTTCTACTCCTTTAGAGCCGTCTGTGTACCATATTTCTCCTTGAAGAAGCGGGTTACCATTTGCTTTCCACATATCCCGGCTTGAGGTGCAGACGCGGAAAGTCTTGATGAAGTTAAAGCGTTTTATTATTTTATCTTGCCTCATTTCCAGAATTGGCAGTGTGCTGATGTCACTTGGGATCCTAGTGTGTCTAGTCCCCCAAGTCCATCTATTTTCTCTTGCCAAGCGGCCCATCGCGTGAGCCGCCCTAGCAGTCATCGCAACATGTAAGGGTTCTTCACAGAGCATGAATCCTATCGCTGCTGTGCGCGTAGTTCTCATTTTTCCCGCAACACCCCTACACGCTCGCATTTGTAATCGTCACAGCCTGTGCTGCATCGTTTCAACTTTCACCCGCGGCCACTAGACCACGGCCGCGTATAGGAGCCTTGGTTTAAGGACAGAGAAGTAGAGCCCTGCAAGCATTTTAGGCCCTAAACCCCACGTCAAACCAAAGGCTCTTCTGCACATCCAAAATGTCATGACAAACTTCCTGCATTCGATGCGCAGCGCCGACCTTGTAAGACCCATCAACGTTTCCAGATGAGCCCCCCCCCCACCAGGATTACGAAGTCATCCGCGTAGCCCTGGGTATAATACCCCTCCTTATTTATCCTACGAAGGAGGCCGTCCACTACAATGCACCACAGAAGGGGTGACAGGACATCCTCTGTGGGAACCCAATTGGCGCTATTCTCCTGACTAGGTCTTCGCCCCATCTGGTTTTGAGTCTCCTCCGGCATAGCATGCTTCCTATCCAGCTCACTAGCTGATCTGGCACGCTACAACTTGAAGCCTCTCGACAGTTGAGTTTTGGAGGAGTATTGCTGAAGGCACCCTCTATATCCAAGAAGGTGCCCACAGTATACCCCTTCTGTTCCAGCTGCTAATCCAATTTCGCCACAACAGCATGAAACACAGTTTCTACCGAGCAACCTGCCTGAAATACGTGCTGCCCTCTGTGCAGTGGGGAGACTAAAAGCACTTCATTCCTGATATATCTCTCGACCAGCTTCGCCAACGTCTTCAGGATGAAAGACGTTAAGCTGATCGGCCGGAAATCTTTTGCAGCAGTGTAACCCTCCTTCCCAGGTTTGGGGATGAAGGCCGCTTTGCCATCCTGTCATGCCGATGGCACGTGTTTTAGGGCAATTCTTGTCCTAAATAGTTTCGTCAGTGGAGGGACGACGAACTCCATGCCCTTTTTTAAGAGCGCTGGATAGACAACATAGTCAGAAGGACTCAACGGCCCATTCCACTTTCCTGATATCAACTACGTTGCCGGCGAAATTCCAGTCGGTCTTCTCCCTCTGTTGGTCGGATATTGCCTGAACCGGATGTGCCTGAACCGTTTGAGCGCTGCATACATAGAAAAATTTCGCGACTATATGCGCTGTACTTGCGTTGCGGCGTTGACAAAGATATATTAAAGGGTGCTAGCGGTTGCTAATCATCGTTCACGCGTTGTTGTAAAACTGCTCCTACCACGTAATCGGATGCATCTACATTTATAGATAATAGCGCTCCTACAACTGGACGAGCGAACATCACCGCGTTCGCTAAAGCATTTTTTAATTCCACGAAGGCGTTTTCTAAATCACTGGTCCACTCGATGGCAGATTTATTGTTTTTAGGACCCCCGAGTTGTTTATTTCACGGGTGCTGAATTCTCGCGGCATTGGGGATGAATCGACGATACAAATTTACTGATGCTAAAAATTGTCTTAAGCCTTCAACCGTAGTCAGAAGAGGATGATTTATCATTGTTGTCACACGCTCGGGATCTGGTAGCACGCCCCGTAAATCGACCACGTTTCCTAAAAATTTTACTTCGCTCGACCCAAATACATTTTTGCCCGAATTATTTACTAAACCGAATTCCTGTAGCCTTTTTAACAAACTACGTGCATGCTCTTCGTGCTCCACATGAGTTTTGGACGCGATTAAAATGTTATCGATATAAGCATAATAAAAATCGAAATCGCGTAATACAAAATCCATAAGTCGCTAAAATGATTGTGCTGCCCTACTATTTCACGTCTTCTGGCGCTACGGAAATTTAGTTATAAGCTTTTACCAGATCTATTGTCGAAAATGCGGTGCATCCATTCAAGGTCCTGGCGAAATCTTCGGTGTGAGGCACTGGATAGCGATCCGGAACAGTTCGTGCGTTCAACGCAGAGCCGTTGTCCACGGTCTTTTTTTGTTAGTAAATGCAAAGGCAATGCCCACGGCCTCTTCGAGGGACGAAAGATCCCTTGCTGAATCATACTGTCGAATTCTGTTTTTGCCTCCTTAACGTGGTCAGGTGTCAGTCGTCGAGGTCTATAAAATTCAGGTGGTCCAGGAGTTGTTTTAATGTCAAGCTTGACGTCGTGCTTGGCAGTTTCTTCTTCGTATCCGGCCGATCTCATGACTTCGGAAAACTCAGCAAGTATGCGATGATAGTTTGTCGTTGCACCAATTGTTCTGGCTGAAATATATTTACTTGCCGGATGCTGCCTGGCCTCTTGTTGTTAACCCTGTAACCGAATCGATCAAGCTTCTATTTTTTGCATCAACGAGAAGTCCATAGTGTGCGAGAAAATGCATCCCGAGTATGGGAGTATCAACGTCAGCTACAATAATCAGCCCTTTTAAACTGCGTCGTAGCGATAGATTTAAGTCCACCGAAGATTTGCCATACGTTCTTGTAGGCTCAGAGCTTTACGCGTTTTCGCCGGTAAACACAGTCGTCCGCGCGAGTGTCTATCAGAAAAGCTACTTTACTGTCTTGTGCAGTCACAAAAATACGACGACTTTGGGAAGGGTCGTTGAGCGTCACTATCGATGATGGCTGCTCGCGTTTGCCGCCTTCCAGGTGCACACTTCGCGGCACTCACGAGCTTCTTTCGTGAATTTGTATTAGTCAAAACACAGGTCCGATTCTGCCCTGCTTTCGCAGTTTCGGGACTGACTTCGAAATCGAAAGTATCCATTTCCACGGGACTGAGATCGTCCACGACAATTTTTTGGCTTGTCGATAGCACTTATCTCCGCCTTGATGATCAGTATTAACTCTTCCTTCAGAGTCGCGAAAGGATTGTCCTGTGCCCTGTGTATTGCGTAGTAACTCGTAAATGCGTTAACCACAAATTCTGCAAAAAGTGTTCGTTCACTGATGCACCAATTTTTTTAGCAGTTTTCTGACGCGCATGCTACTGGAGTCAGAAAGTTTTTTATTCAACGCGTTTTTCAAGGCTTTGTATTTGCCATTTGTTGGAGGATTTTCAAGTGCATCTTAAACCTCCTCGACGTATTTAGGCTCGAGATTCGCAAGCACATAACCAAATTTCCTTGCATCTCTGGTTACATTCTGCAGCATTGTATTTCGCAGTAATACAAGTAAATTTCGTTCCACTGTTTTCCTATTCATTCTTCCATTCATTCACAACTGGCGTTTTTGGAATCGGCCGCGTTTGCGATCACGTCGGGGCCCCGACGTGATCAAAATGAAATTGATATATGAGGGTGTAGGCATGAAGTACACAGACACTTGATAAAACAACAATATTTTGAGAGTCGAAGTGATCTCTAAGACTGTCAAACTGTCAACTGTTCGTAGGTACATCGGAGGGTCCTTCTCAAGATATATAAGATGTTGTGGTGTTGACCAGGGTGTAATATATATTATTGAAGATGGAAAGTAAAGGTCTCTAGATTACTGGTCAATTTTCATTGTATTCTATATCCGAGAAACTCTCAGTTCATAAATGTTTTAAACGTTTCGACTGTTCGTCAACAGTCCTCATCAGTACAAAATTGTTCTACTGCAAATGTAAACCTGTTAGTTAAATTGTATTTTTAAAGGTTGTATATAATATTGTATTGACTCCGTCTGCAGACGGAATCTAGTTCCCTCTCAAGGTTCGTAAGGGTAGTATGACTCATGATTAACGGTACTTATGCTATGTGACAAAATTAGTTTTCGAAAATCTGATAGTAAGGCCCAAGGTTTGTATTTAATTGCCGTATTGTACTGTTAGCGAGCATCTGCTGCTCTACCGTAATTTCTATCCTCAGTTAGAAACGTGCGAGTCTACAAAATTTAGAGAAACTACAAAATTTACTGTTTAAAGATAAAAATACAAAATGCACATACTCGCTACATCCTATTTAATTAATTTACTAGCAACTCTCACCAGCGATGCATAGAAAATGAGTTATTTCACAATTACTGTTTTTTTTTAATTATTCGCTAAAAGTCGACTTCTAAGTCACAACTATGAAACTTTTAGAAATAAAACAATCGATTTTTTTGGGATGGACTGGATGGACTGGAAAAAAGTAATTTTAAAAAACCTACTTTTTCCATGCTAAACTAAATGTTTTGAGCTAATAATATTTCACTTTTAACTTATTTTCATGAAATCATGTTGATTAACCTTTTTAAAAAAATCAAAAATTGGGTTTTCTCAAAAAGGGTCCAAGCGATTTGTTTGGCTTAAAATGATCGTAAGACATCCCAGAAGTTTAAACAAAAAAAAACTGTTAGCTGCTAGTATTTTGGGTGGAAGTCATTCGAGACGCAAAGTGTATTATCATGCCTTATTATTTCATATTCAATTCAGTGTCTTTTCATTTTCCTCGGAAATCATTGACCACATCGAAAAATGGAAAGAAACAAAATTATTTGTTTTATTTTGATGTTCAATTAACTAGATTTCAACAATTCAATCTTTGAAATATAAATAAACGTTGTATTATTAGTTTTTAACTGATACAACTTTAAAAACTGCTGCAAAGTTATTACGGAAAAGGGAACTTTTATTGTAAAAGGAGCTTGAGGGGATGAAAAAGGCCTCCTCTTTTTTGTTATAAATTTATTATTTATCATTGCTGATTATTATTTATTGTTTGTTATATAAATAATAAAAGGTTTTACTATAATAGTTCAATAGATTCATTTGATCAAAACGTATTTAAATACATCAATCGAATGGTCTCAACATAACAAATAAATCTAGTACCTTAAATATTATTCTTTTTAATTTATGAGCGAAAAATTAAAAACTTGAAAAATTCTTAAATGTGAACATTTATTCATGAAGATAGCTACATTCTGTTGAATTATATCAACTGTAAACCACCCCGTATTAAAAAAATTTAGTTTACAGGGCCTGACATTACTGCCAATACTTTTTAATTCCAACGATATTGATTGAATTAACCTCAATCTTATTCGTTAAAAGGGATGTATTTCATAAAAATCTACGTATAAATTCTTTTCCCATAAATATAATAATGGGCTCTATTTAACTCTGCAATCCCTCCAAATGGCATGAACATAGCTCAACTTATTTTCTAGTTATCATAAAAAAGTATTGTGAAGTATACTAGCGTGCTCAAAAAAAATTTGAGGCCAACAAATTCTTTCACATAAAAAAAATATTTTTTATTTATTGAAGATTAAGCCCTAGATTTTATGAAACAAAAACAAAATTTTTAGAGATGTTATCGGGCTTAGAATACAAAAATTCGTAATTTAATTACTGTTCTTCAACAGTGTTACGTAACTATTACAGAAACAGCATG
Organism: Andricus curvator; assembly: GCA_932195095.1. Taxonomy (NCBI): domain Eukaryota; kingdom Metazoa; phylum Arthropoda; class Insecta; order Hymenoptera; family Cynipidae; genus Andricus; species Andricus curvator. Next base: position 168,190 of record CAKNYM010052876.1, read on the forward strand.
TTACAGATTATCCATAAAATTCATTTCAAGTGAATTCTGAGTATAAAATACTTTTTAAACCTTTATTATAGAAAACGAATACGTAGAATATTATTTAAGGATGTTAACGGTAGCGAGACATGGACCTGTCAAGAGAAGGACAGGAGTAAAATTAACGCGATTGGCATGAAACCTCTTCGCACAATATGCGGAAAAACACTGATGGGTAAAGTCCGAAACGAGATAATCCTCAAAGAATGTGGTGTAAAAGAAACAATAATTGACACATGGGAAAGAAATCAGTTAAGATGGTTCGGACATGTTGAAAGAATGAAAGATGAACGACTAACGAAACAAGTGTATAAAGGTAAAGTAAATGGCAGAATGCCCAGAGGTAGACCGCCAAAAGAATGGTTAGAATCTGTGAATGAGACACTAATCCGAAGAGATATAAGAAGCCATAGAAACACGAGAGCTTGCATAAAAAATGCATGGACGTGAAGGAAGCTAGAGTAGTATGCCAGGACAGAAAATTATTGCGACAAATAGTTTGTAAACAGAGAGACAATAGAGTGAATGACGCCTGAAACAGAGGCCTTGGCTACTAAATGGGCCCAAGTAGGGAACCACACATAACAATTTTGTGAGGTCTTCACCTGGGGTGGATCGCTAGAGAGATTGATCAGCAACCTGGGGCAGAGCAGTGTTGCGGAATGAACGTGTCATTTGAATAAATAACATGAGAATTCCAGATCAATCTAAAATATCTATACCTAACACCTATATACCTATCTACCTTATACCTATATAACCACCATACACACTACTATTTTCCAACCGAGCAAATCACGCCTACCCCGAAAGGGAAATGGCTTAATGGTATAATAATAATAATAAATACGAGTCAGGTTCAGGGAAATAAGGTGTGGAGGGCATCCTATTCACAAAGATTATCGTTAATAATGGTTTTTAAATCAACGAGTAATTTTTCTCAGTACCGATAGTGTCTTAACATAAAGAAAAAGGTTAATTTTGTAAAACTATTTAATGACAAAAATATATCACGTCTTTATATAACGTGTAAGCTCATTTACATAATTGAAGTTAGGCTATTTTGTTTTGCATAGTAAACTCGTAAATGTGATCATCGCGAGTAATTTATTATCAACATATGAATATACATTACGTATTACTTCATTTGTCTCAAGCATAAAAACTTTATTCTCTCTCTATACAAAAACTACTACTACAACATCTACTACAACACTACTCCATATAACACAGTTCGCTAACGCAAAATATCGCACGCTCGTTAATACATTATTGCATTCCTTCAATTTGTGTTACTTGTGCTACTTACGAGTTACACTTTTTATATTAAAATTACAAAATTGAGTTTAATCTGTCAAAATCTAATTAATTTTGAATTCGAAAAATGAAGATCTCAATTGTACTGCAACTACTTACTCATATAAGTATTTTTCTAGTGTCCGCTCTTCCTCAAGACATGAACAAAATAATTGTAAGTAATAACAAAATAAATTATAGTACATATATATATTAGGCTGACCCTTATTTTTCTCTTTTAGAAGTTCTCTGCTCTCACCCCTCAGTTTTTTTCGAATGCCCAACAAATATCTCCTCCAAATTTGAGCAAAATCGGTTAATATTTAGGGGTGGCGCAAGACCATGAATTTTCTCATGGATATAACATAGGAAAAAGTCAGCTTTTTGTAAATCTAATATTTAAACGCGATATTATGTTACAAATAATTCTGTGTTTCAGAATATTGTTCAGAATTCGTCAAAGAATAAGAATCAATCATAAATTTTGAGGTTGAATAATTTTAAGCCACTCTTATGGGTCCCCAAAGAAAACCTCATAAGTGACAAATTTGAATTTTACGTAATATTGTGGTTTATTGACGCTTTTTAAAAGTTAAACAAAATAATTAATCGGCAATTTAAGAATACCCGGTCATTTGTTAATTGATATTTAATTGTTTAAACAATATTAATTTGTTTAAATATTTGTTTTTTTTCAGTTAACTCGCGAAATGAACATATTTTGTAGACTTTATAAGTTATTTAATCAATGATAACCATAAAATAATTTGTTTAAATAATTTCACAATTATTCAAATAATATATGTATTTGTTCAAGTATATATTATACCTAAAAAAAAGCAGGAGAAACATTTTAATTCACTAAATTTTCGACAAATTTCAATATTTTTTCAAGTACTCATTTGTTTATTATGAATACTCGTAGATATTTAAACAAATTTAAATTTTTCAAACAATTCTTTTCTTCACATATTTTATTTTTGCTATTTTAAGAAAGATTGAAATATTTTTATGTTCTAATTTGGTTTTTAAGAATACTCTTAAATGTTTAAACAAATAGAAATTGTTTAAACAATTGAATATTAGTTAAAAAATAATTGGGTATTCTTAAATTACCGATTAATGACTATTTATTTTCAAAAAACTTTTTAAAATTGTCAATAAACCGCAATATCACGTAAAATTCAAATTTGTCACTTATGAGGTTTCCTGTGGGGACCCATAAGAGTGGCTTAAAATTATTCAACCTCAAAATTTATGATTGATTCTTATTCTTTGACGAATTCTGAACAATATACTGAAACACGGAATTATTCGTAACATATTATCGCATTTAAATATTAGATTTACAAAAAGCTGACTTTTTCCCATGTTAAATGAACGGGAAACTTCATGGTCTTTGCCCCACCCCTAAATATTAGCGGATTTTGCTCAAATTTGAAGGAGATTTTTTTTGGCATTCGAAAAAAAGTGGGGGGTGAGAGCAGAGAAATTCGAAAAAAAATCCACTAAGTGTAAATAAGAACCACCCTAACATACATAATACGATATGAGATAGTTAAAAATAAAATAAACATCTTTTTTTCGATTTTAAATATGAAACAGAGAAAAATAATTACTGATGACGGTTACCCGTTTGAGGAATATGACTTGAAAACGCAAGATGGTTACTTTCTTAAAATGCATCGTATACCAGGCGGATATGGAGACAAAATTAATAAAATTCAACGAAATAAGCCTATTGCTTACCTCGTCCATGCCCTCTCACAAAGTTCCATAGACTGGGTTATTACTGGACGAGATGTATCCTTAGGTAAGATTCTTTGAATTATAAAATCCAAGAAATTTAACCACGGCGTAAAATCCCTCCATTAAACAAATATGATTAAAAAATTTGAATAAGAAAGTATTTTTCATCAAAAAAATATCATTACGTTTAACTTTTTAACTAAGTAGTTGAGCTCTCAAATAAAAAATATGAAATCTCATCGAAACATGTAATTGTTGATATTTCAACCAATCAATATTTTTATTTAAAATTAAAAAAAAGATATAATTTCGACCAAGATGAATTTTCAACAAAAAAATTAATTATTACACAAGGAAGGTGAATTTGCAACCAAATAATATAATTTACAGCTAGAAAATATAAATGTTCAACCCAAAATAGAATAGTAACCATTTCAATTAGAAAAATTAATTTAAAAAAATGAGTTTTCTACCACTTAAATTCAACCAGAAAAGACAAAGCCTAATCTTCTACAGGAAAAGAGTTATTTTTAACAAAATAAATAAATCTTTTAAAAAACAGTTACATTTTCTACCAATTATTTATACTTTCAAATAAAAAGTGTAGTTTTTAAGCAAACAGTTGAATTTTTAACCAAAAAGATGAATCAGCAACCAAGAAGATTAAATTTTTGCCAAGAAAGACGAAATTTCAATAAAATACAAGAATTTTGAAACAAGCAGTTGCATTTTTTACCAACGAAGATGAATCTTTTACGAAAATCAATGCATTTCACACAAAATACACGTATTGTCTACAAAATAATTTAATTTTTAACAAAAAAGATAATTTTTTACCAAATTGTTGAATTTTCAATTCAAAAAGACGAATTTTCAAACTGAAAAGATGAATTCTTAAGGAACCATGTAATAGTCCATATTTTGACAAAAAAATATTTTAATTTAAAATAAAAGAACAGATGAGTTTATTCAAAATAGAAGAATTTTCAGTAATTTAGTTAAATCGTCAACCAAAAGAGATTCATTTTCAACCGAACCGTTGCGTTTTTAAACAAAATAGACAGATTTTCAACCAAGAAAATTAATTTTCCAGCAAAAAGATACATTTTTATCAAAATACAATAATTTTCAACCAAACAGTTGCATTTAAAAAAAAAAGAGGATTCATTTTCAACCGAAAACTGTAATGTTCTACCAAATAAGACGAATTTTCAACAAAATACATGAATTTTCAATGTAATAGTTAAATTTTAAACTATAAAAGTTCAATTTTCAATTAAAAATATCAATTTTCAACCAAAAATGGAATAGTTCTATTTTCAGTTCAAATAATTGATTCTCAACCAATGAAATCGAATTTTCAAAAAAATGGTTGAATTTTCAACCAGAGAGATGAATTTTGAACTAAAATGATGAATCATTAACAACAAAAATGGATTTTTAACCAAATATTTCAATTCTCAACCACCGACACTGTAACATAGATTACCGTAAACTGGATTTGTGCGTTCTTGGAACTGATGGCCTTCGGATGTTGGTGATGAGGAGAGCCGCGGGGCCGGAAGAGAGGATGTGCTCAGTCAAGCGTGACAATCAGCTCGAGAGCCGCACTCTCAGCGCGTTAGTTGCATAAATCCAGGTGGCAGTGTAGTTTTAAATGTTAAAAAACTTTTTTTTTACTATAAACTCTGTCAAACTGAACTAGTTTAATTTTCACTGGTTGAATCAGTATTTTAAGTTATCACTGGTGAACCAGTGATTTTCCGATTCTGACTCGGCGAACCAGTAAGTGACTCAATTAAAACAGTTACTGAAATATACCAGTGACGCCAAATAATAGATTCAACCAGTGATCATACCAGTGATACAACGCTCCACGCGGTCAAGAAATGAACCTCCAGTAACGTATTATGCGCGTGTCGCCGGTAGCGTCTTTGCATTTCGCACTAATCGCACTAGTGAAAATGAGCTTTATTGTGTACTAGTGTTCATTTTTGAGCGAGGCGACGCGTTGACAGAATGAAGGGCCTTCCCACAGTTAAACGAAATATATATAATTATATTGTAGCCCGGCCCTCATTCATTATTGTGAATTTTATTGTTTTTCAAAGAGAATGCAAAGGTTTGTACAAAAGTGATGAATGCTAAGTGTCATACCTAACCAGCTGATGGACGACAACGCATAGCACAGACTACTGGTACTGAGTATAACCAGTGAACCTAACTGATTAAACCAATAACGGAATTCTACTGATTGAACCAGTGAAATCTCACTGATTGTCAGTGACACACTTCTGTCTGTTTCAGCCAGTGAGATTTCACTGAAAATTAGTGAGATTTCACTGAAAATCAGTGAGATTTCACTGGTTCACTTTAAGAGAGAAAAGATGGATTTTCTTATTGGGTTCTATTAATTCAGTTCGCATATAAGCGAAAAAACGATAGAAAGGAGAAATTTCTTGAAAACAGGGCGAAAAGATGAATGCCTTATAAAGGCTAAAAGAGGGGAATAGTTTTGATAATAACTTAATATAACTTAATGATAACTTATTATGTTATTATTAAACTGTACGATTTCAGGGGCATATATCGTAAGACTCCTCCCCCGCCACCCCCTGTTACCAACCGCATATTGTGACTTCACCCCCTCCACCCTTAAACTAGTAATGCAGGGTAGGGCGGGGTCAAAAATGCCAAAATTTACTTCTTATAATACTGTGTCCAGATGAAATTATTGCCTTGGTTTTTGCCTTAAAATATATGTAATAGGGGAGCGGCGGAGAATGCGGCGCACATAAAGGAAAATGCACGATTAAAATTCGAATATAAAGTCAAATATTGTAATAAAATATACTTTGTTCAGGCCAATATCTTACCAATGCTCTATGCATGGAGATAATTTACTTGAAGTTCAATAAAACAGTTAGTTAATGTATTTTCCAAAAAATGCATCTGCGCCAAGTTGTCCTACCTTGTATGGTAATGTGGCGCGTTTCGATTTCAATTCATAATTATTGAATAAAAATCAAATTAGGAAGAAAAATTAGTAAAATTTAATAAAAATAAGATAAATATATTTACGTTTAATATTATTAACATATTTGAGGGATCATTTCTGCCGAAATTTCAAGAAAAAATGTTTTTTTCAACAGTGCAGAATGTCTCACAATAATTGGAGTGTTATGTTTGCTGAAACGTCAAAAAAAATTTTTTTGTTAACAGTGCAGAATGACTCACCAATATGAATAATAACATAATGAAGGATATATTTAAATAATGATCAATTATCAATTTTTAAACAATTCTTTATATCAATCTATAATATTAAGACAAGGTACAACCCGAATTCGCCATATTAGTCGCATGTGAATAGAATTTAATACAGATTTTTTTCATAAAAGTTTATTAATTTTACTCAAAATGTTAAACTTTAAAGCATTCAAGAACCTCGGAACAGTATATTTCGAAAAATTTTTATAAGTTTACACGAAACTTCTGTAATTTTTTACTTGTTTTTAGCTACTCTGAAAATACAAGCCAAAGAATCAAAACTAACTTTTCGTCATAAAAATCAGGTAATTAATTTAATTATCCCAATTTTTTAATAATGTAACGGCCAACGGCCATACCACGCTGAAAACCCCAGTTCTCGTCAGATCACTGAAGTTAAGCAGCGTTGGACGCGGTTAGTACTTGGATGGGTGACCATTCAAGAATACTGACATGAGTGCTGTTGGCACATCGTGGGTGTGGTGAGCCCACACTTGTAGTTATTTATAACTACAAGAAAAACCTAGAAACACTACCCGAATCGGGTAGTGTCACGCCTACCCTGAAAGGGGAATGGTTTAATGGTAACGTTGAAAACATATATACATGTAATGAAATTACCTCCGCAAGCAGAGAATCCTTAATATAAAATCTCTAAACGATATTGTCGTTTTCGATTCTGACGATTTTCGAGAGTAACACGGTGGTAACGTTTGCTTGCTGTAGGCCGCTCATATTCAACAGTAGTGTGTGTCTGTGTGTGGTACTGCATTTGAAATCAGTGATGCTAACTGAGTCGCCTTTATCTGCGTATGTTTGAATTGTAATATAGTTGATTGGCTGTAGTACGCGCCCGTGTTTGAATTCCCAATGAGGACGCGAACTAGAACCAATAAGCGCCATTCTATCGAAGCATGCGCATGTCAAGGTGGTCTTTTCGGGATCACTTAGTTCGAGTTCGATAATAATACGTCACGTGTTTTTTCGTATTTGGTAATGCACGGCTCAGTGTTGCCAACCGTTGCACGGTAAAGTCTGTGAAAGAAGTAATGAACCATAACCTCAATATTGTGATGGTAGTCTGTTTTTAAACTGTTTACGCAAACAAGAAATTTTCAAATTAATCATTTTTACGCTCTGTAACTGTGATTTATATCATGGTTTAATTATATTTATCATATTAAATATCATTTGTGAAACTCATGTACGTTTTGGTTCTACTTTCCCTATAGGATTGAAATCTCCATTTCCTTATAGTGACACATTCGAATAATTATTTTTTTTTCGGTTTGAATAGAAGTATATCAGAGATCTGTGTATGTCTACAGATCAAAAATTTTATAATTTAAGAAGATGTTCAAATTAAGAATTTTTACGCTCTCAATAAGCACTCCTATTAAAAAAAAACACCGATACTTTAAGAAATTGATTTTGATAATTTGAAGGGATTTCAAAGAAGTTCAAAGACTATAAGGTATTTTTTTTTATCCAAGGAATTTTCAAGATCTTCAAACAATTGAAAGGAATTTCAAAAGATATCAAAGAATTTTGAATATTTTGACGTATTATAAAATATTTTAAAGAATTTTTAATTGATTTCACTAACTTAATAGGATTTCAGAGGATTTAAAAAATTTCAGTTGATTCTAAAAGATTTAAAATTGATATATTGTGGGAAAATCTTTCAAACAATTTCAGTAGATTCCGAAGAGTTTTTTATTTATTTTGATAATTTGAAGGAATTTTAAAAAAAGACTGGGAATATTTTAGGGCACTTGAAAAGAATCCAAAGCATTTGAAAGAGATGTCAATAATTTCAATGTATGCCAACAGATTTTAAAGGATTTGAAATATTTTAGGATATTTTAACAGATTTCAAGGAATTTTCAACCGATTTTAGTAATTTAATTGATTCGAAAGGATTTGTTAAGGAATCTTTCAAGATTAGGAATATCTTAGGGTATTTCAAAAGAATCCAAGGTATTTCCAAGAGATTTCAACAATTTGAAGGAATTTCAAAAATATGTAAAGAATTTGGAAACTTTTAGAGGTTTCTTGAAGATTCCAAGGATTTTTCATTTGATTTCAGTGCTTTAATTGATTTCAGAGGATTTTGAAATATTCTAGAGTAATTTAAAAGATTCCAAGGAATTTTTTATTTATTTTGATAATTTGAAGGAATTTTAAAAGACTGGGAATATTTTAGGGCATTTGAAAAGAATCCAAAGCATTTGAAAGAGATGTCAATAATTTCAATGAATGCCAACAGATTTTAAAGGGGTTGAAATATTTTAGGATATTTTAACAGACTCCAAAGCATTTCCAAGAGATTTCAATAATTTTGAGGCATTTCAAAAAATGGTAAAGGATTTGAGAACTTTAACAGTATTTTAAAAGATGTCAAGACATTTTCGTAAGCTTTAAAAAGTTTCAAGTGATTTTTAAAGATTCAAAGGATTTCAATAATTTGAAAGAGTTTCAAAGAATTGGAAATATTTTAGGGTGCTTTTAAAAATTGCAAGGGATTTTGAAGAGTTTAACAAATTTCAAGGAATTCTAAAATATTATGAAGGAAATCTAAAATATTGTGAAGGATTTTAAATATCTTAGGGTATTTTGAAAGATCCTATGAACTTTTGAATTGATTTCAGTAATTTAATGTTACTCATAGGATTTGAATTATTTTATGGTATTTTAGAAGATCTAAAGCATTTTCAAGAGCTTTAAAATGTTTCAATTGATTTCCAAAGGTTTGAAAGGATTTGATAACTTTAACAGTATTTCAAAAGATTCTAAGGAATGTTCAATTGGTTTCAGAGGATTTGAAATATTTTAGAGTATTTAAAAAGATTCTAAAGCATTTTCAAGAGATTTGACAAAATTTGCATGGGGTATTGTATCGAAGAGTTTTCTAAAATTTCCAAAATATAGATCGATTTAATAGGACCTATGCCAAGTTTTAGGGTATATCAAAAGATTTCAAGCAATTTTGAATTTATTTCGGTAACCTAATAGGATTTGCAATGATTTAAAATATTATAAAGTATTTCTAAAGACTTTAACGCACTTTCAAGATATTATTAATTTTTCAGGGAATTTTAAAGGCTTTGAATGACTTTAAGAGGAATGAACAAATTTTTCTGAGAGTTCAAAGAATTTGTTTACAACTTGGGAATATATGAAACTATTTCATAGGACTTGCGAGGTTTCAATATATTTTAGAATATTTAAATGAATTTTATGAGATTTCAATGATTTTAATGGATTTTAAAAGCTCCCAAGGTATTTTCAAAAATTTTTCAGGATTCAAGAAAATACTTTAAAATTTCATATAATTTCACGGGATTTTATAATATTTCACTGTACTTTAAGAAATTCATTCACAAGAAGTGAGGGGTTTTTTTTAGGTTTTCACAGATTTGTAGAGATTTTCAAATATGTTTTGCAATTAATTTGAATTCACCCTGAATTGTTACTCATTCATTCAGAATTATTTTATTATGTATTTCGGATTTTGTTAATTTACCTGAATTCTTTTGAATTAAATCAATAATTCTATTCTGTTCAATGGATATTTTTTTCAGTTTGTGTTTAATTCGTCTTGAAGTGTTTTAAACTTATTTTGAATTCTTCAACATTCAATACAATTCTTTTGAATTCCCTTGTATTTTTCCAAAATCATTTTAAAATTACTAAAATCAATTACATTTTTTGGAGTTTTAAATTTTTTCCAATTTATTTCCATGTTTTAAATTTTAATTTTAATTCTTTGAAGTTTTATGAATTTTTCGAAATGCTTTCAAATCCAAAAGAACATCAGTCACACTATTGATGCACATATTTACTTTAAGTCACTTCTTGGATTAGAAATGAGTCTTGCTGCAAAAAACGTCGAATTAAAAATTATTGCTGCGCACTCCCGAAATATTCTCTGGACATCTGCTTTTAGACAACTTCGCATTCAAAATACAATACTTTCGAATAATTTTCAATCCGACGTTTTTTGTAGGGCAATTTCTATTGACACTATTTGACACTTTTTGCAAGCGATGACGCTGTTTTGCTACTATTTTGAAAAAAGATACTAAAGACACTATTTTCCAATTGAAAACACGAATTTATCAACCAATATAGATTTTTTGAAGAATAAAAAATTGACAGATTTTCGCAGAAGGAAAAAAAATATATTGTTGGAAAAGATTTTGTTTAATTTAGCTTTTAATTAGAAAGATACTGTAACGTTTATAAAGGCCTGGAAAGTTCTATCGACAGGATAATTTTCTTCTTATAATAAAAGAATTTAATCATTTTGACGTAAACAACAGATACGATAAAAATGTTCACACAAAAATGTTCATGTATAAAAAAGTTATACTAAAATACATTTTACTTTTTCGTAATAACGTGCATCATTTATGATAAAAATTAGAAAATTAATTTTTCATGAAAAAAATTCACCACATCTCTCAATGCATAATAAAATATTAGTGGCGAATGGATTACTATAGAGTATAAACAGCAATAATTGCGGAGCAAATAGACAATTTAAAAATTTGTTATCATATTTCTTGAAAACTGAATGATTGGCAATTACTGCCACTATTCTATGTATCATTCATTTTTTTAAACTTTGTAAAGCTTATATAATAATGAAATTAATATTATTCGCAGTATTTGTCAATTTGAAATTTATGTGCTCATATACATGTTAAAACGAATAATTCACAATTTATTTTATAAATAACATTTCTTTGAATTTATCAAATAAAAAATGTATTACGCCAATATAATTTACAAATAAGTTAAATGTTAAACAAATTTAAGAGCCGATTATAATAAAATGAATTATATTCACAATTTTTTCAAGATGATAACGGTGGCAGAATTTACTTACAAATAAATTATGAGAAATCCATTACTCCTTTAGCTTCAACAGGGAAAAAATATGAAAAGGAGCTCCTTATTGAAGGCTACGTACATCATCCTGTAGTGCCTTCTAATTATTTGTTGCGAATATTTTGTAAAATTAATTAAATATAAATAACATAGAAAAAATAAGTATTTGGTTTATTCTTTTTCAAAACAAAAATTAGTAGGCGCGCGCCTTGGCGCGCGCAAGACTACTAGTGCATTAATAATATTCGAAAACTCGAACGCGCCACGTTAGCCGCTGCGCTGCATTCGCCGCCGCTTCCCTACATTAAAGTTTAAAATTATAATCATAATAAATTTATATGCATTCCATCTACATGTTATATATACCGGGTGTCCAAAAAGTCCCGGAATGGCTAAATTTTTCCTCAGATAAGATATTTTTCCGGGAGGTCAAGATCATTCTTGAAGTAACTTTCAACGAGGAATTCAATGGTGACAGCTGATATGCTTAGAGACTTATTCACCGTCACTTTCGCAATTAATACAGACGAAAATTTTTGATTTCCGGTTCACAACATACTTTTCATGAGTCCAGTTTTTGCTTACGTGACACTGGATCCATTGCTCGCCTGGGATGCTTTCAGAATAAGCTTCACAACAGGCAGACGATACTACATTTTTTTTCAATAGCTAGTTATTGTGAAATAGTCTTATCCCATAACAACTCTGGGGTAGAGAGTGCCGCGTGGCACTTTTTACCCAACACATTCCCATTATTTACAATCAACATTTCTGAAACAACACAAAATATTTTGAACAGCAAGCTACCTGCACTACAAAACTACACAATTACGCACCAAATTACACCTAATTCATGATAATGACACGGAAAAAAAAGTGTTCTGCACAAAAAACAACATAACCTTAGCCACAATCTCGAAAACAGCTTTTAGCGGCTGCCAACGGCTATCAGGAGTTTATGGTGAATCGACCGATCGATGGAAAATGTCAGATCGAGTAACAAATTTTTTTTTTGTGTTATCGTATGTGGCACTTTTTCTCTGCAGCACTTTTGACCCCGCTTTACCCTATATAGTTTATAGACGGCCCCTTACTTTTATTCGCACATAATAAATTATAAAATATCTTCTTCATTTTACGATGATTAATTAGCATATTTTATTAAAAGCTTATCTGCTCGCTGACAAAGGATTTGACGTGTGGTTGGGAAATAATCGAGGAACAATTTTCACCCAAAAGCATCAAACTTACTCAGCAGCAAGTCCCAGTTTCTGGAACTTTAGGTGAAACTAGAATAATTAGTGAAATAACTTAATATATATTACATTTTTAAAGTCTTTTTTTTAATGAATCAGGAAAAATTTAATTAATTTTTTCACAGTTGGCACGAAAGTGGTGTTATCGACATTCCCGAAACAATAGACTTCATTTTGAATCAGACTGGAAAAAGTGAACTTTTTTTTGTATGTTATTCCCAGTCATGTACCGAATTAGTAGTCATGGCATCCCTAAAACCTGAATACAATGAAAAAATAACTTTAGCACTGAACATGGCCCCACCTGTTTTTTTCGGGAATACTAAAGGAGTTTTGAAGATGTTGTTTGAGATTTTTGGCCTTTTAGCCTCAGTGAGAACAATCTTAGAAATACTTATTAAAAATTTACTATTGAATTTCTAAGTCTGATGTTATACAAATAATAGTATAATATCATTTTATTATTCTGATTATTTTTTCATACGTACGATAAGCACTAACTTATATTTATTATCATAGCGGACGAAAAATGTACGTCACTACGGTTTCATAGTGTCACCCTTCTTGCTATATATTGAAAGCTTGTATTTAAAAGATAGACAATCATCATTAAAGGCTTTCAGAAATCTAAGTTCATTTTTTGGAAGGGACTCCAACGGTGTAGATTTGGTAAAAATAACTTCATCTTCTTTAACTTTTGATATTTCATAAAATTTCTATTAAGGGTACTTGAAAAAAACTATGATTTTTAGGAAGTTGTGCATAAAGAAATGGCATACGTTCCTGGGGGAGCATCTTCAAAACAAGTCACTCATTACCTGTTCTGTGGCTTTAACCCAGGTAATCGTACAATTCATAAAAAATATTAATAAACTTTTCAATTATATAAAAGCAGGATGAAAAGAAATAATTTAAAAATATTGTGAGGCACATCTTTTCCTATAATGCTAAGAATGAAAAACCATAAAATTCGCGATGGATTTATATCCAGTCAATTTATTTTTGTTTTTGTAATCATAAAAACTAGATTCAATTCGCAATTCAAGTTGAACGCTTGGAATTTGAAATAATTGAAAATTTCAATGTTTTTGAAATTTTTAATTTCATAAAATTTTCATATTTTGATATTAATGTAATTCATGCAGAATAGAAAGGCAGGAATCTCAAATGCAGAACCTAATAGTTCATAAGAGTTTGTTTACAATTGTGTAATTTAATTTTTTTCTACACAGGTACTTTTCGACAATATGATTATGGAAAAAGTGGAAATATGAAAATATATAACTCAACAGTTCCTCCAGACTATCCCCTGGAAAAAGTGACTGTACCTATGGCCATATTTCAAGGGCTTCAAGATTTCATAGCTACTCCAGAAGTACGAATGAAACCAGAACAAATAATTCCAAATCGGAGTAGTCTTTATATTTTCATATAATAGGATGATTACCAAAAAGTTGACAAATTTTCCTTTGAATAATAAATTCTTTTTAAAGTTATCTCAATAAAGTACTTGTATCAGAGCACAATTTAATGAAGTTTTAGAACTTTAGACGAATTCGTTCAGAAATTATAAATAGAAAATTACGCAAAATGTCTTGTCCCGCATCTGTTCCAAACTGTCAATTCTAAATAAAAAATGGCTAAACAATTTTACCACAATTTTTCATATATGTATTTGAGAATAAATAATTCAAAAATCGATTTTTGAACGTTGATTTTGAATAACAGTTAATAATGATCACTATTTTTGTGTAATATATTTTTTTAAATATCCGATAACGGTACATAGTAATGTATCATACTATAAGATGAGAGGATATTTTGAAATGCTGAAGTTTAAGTCAAATAAATCGTGAAAATAATCACCTTTCCCCAAATTTTTAATGTTTTTATCTGTTCTGCATATATTTTGGAAAGATTAATTTTTTTTTGTTATATCATAGTGGCATGTTCTGTCACGCGACCCTTAGTAACGTGCAAAATTCATATCCATCACAAATATAGTCCTTCATATCTTAGTTATATATTTCCATGTTCGCTTGGATTACCATAAAAAAAAAATTATTTAGGCATGTTGGAAATTGTTTTGTTTTTGAAAATCATATTGTCTTAAATGGTCAACTTTTTGGCAATCACTTAATAAATATGAATTTGTAAGTTTCTTCTTTGCTAAATTAAAATTGATGTTCTATATTTTCTTTCAGGACGTTGAAATGCTAGTAAAAAAACTTCCAAATGTTGTCTGTAGAAAAAAATTCAAGAAATTTAACCACCTTAGTTTTACATTAACCAGAGGAGTAAGAAAACTTGTCTACGAGAAAATTGCAGACATATTCATCAATTACGAAAGAAACAAAACTTGTGACTAGTAAAAATAAAATAAATTTTGTGTTGAATTAACAAATTTACAAAACCATCCACACTATTCTCGTTTTCACTTACAAATTTTATTGATTATTTTGATTGATTTATTTATTGATTAAAAAAGCATTCAATTTGGTTGCTTCTCCTCGATTAAAGGTATTCCAGAAAAATAGAAAAAAAATGATGACAAAAGCGAAATTGAAACCCTTTATTATTTTAAAAACGGTAGGTTCACTGAAATTCGATGAGCGTAGAGAAAATAATTTTTAAAAGAATTTAAGTATGGTGCAAAGTAAGAAAAAATTAGTTTTTTGAAAATTGCTTCTTTCCCGTCTATACTAAGTTCCAAGTACCTATATAAGAGTGAAAGTGCCCTTAGAAGTCTATATTTAGTGAATAATATTTTAAAAATTCTAGGTTTTCTTAAATAACTTATTTCTTTTGCATCGCTGGTGAAAGTTGCAAGTTAGTTATTTAGAAAAGATTTAACTTTGAGTAGATCGAAAAAACATTGCTTTAACTCTCATATTACTGAAGCACACATAATGGTTGTAAATTGAAAATTTGCACTATTATACATATTATATATTTTATATATTTGCTATTATATGTTTGCAAACGAGAAATTAAAAAAAAAAGCATGTTCAACAATATTCCATAAATAGGTTCATTTTCAGAAGGCCATAATTTCATTGCTATCAAAGCTACAACATTGTCCTTTCTTCAATTTTCTAAAAATTGAGTCCTATTTAATTAATTTACTGGCAGTTTTTACTAGCGATGCATATACAATGAGGTAGGGTAAGGAGGGGCAGCGCCGACCAGTTAACAGTCAATGATTTTTTTAAAGTTAATAAGATGTGGAATTGATCCATTTTTTTCCCATTTCGAGTCCTACATTATTGTACATCATATTTCTATAAGTAACAATTATATGAATAAAACAATGATTTAATAATTGAATTATTTCTGACAAGCTGTATTTCGTCGGCTTTGCCCCACACCGGAGGGCAAAGCCAACCGCAGCTTTTTATGAAAATCAAAACATCTGAAGAGTGGAAAACATGATGTTCCGCGTCTGTGGTATTTTATGTATTGGAAAAATTACCTTTAAACATATTCAGCAAGAAGAATAAGTTATTTTTAATAAAAATAGTGATAGCTGTGATATAACCTCTTATTAGTTGACATTCAACTAGAGACGGAGTACGCGCAAAGGTTTCTACCGTACCAGTACAGAACACCCGCTCTACCGACCGGATTGAAAATAATAATATATAATAGAGTTTCTTGCATGTAGCCCAGAAGATAAGTGGCTGTTCTACATTACCGATGACTTATCGACCAAACTTATGATACGTTTATAACCTAAGCACGTGTAAACTATTATTTTGGTCGGGCTTGCCCCACTGGTGAGGCCTCAATTATTTACGATATTAAATACACTTTGGACTTGTATTACGTTCAATTATTATAATGACATAATGTGATATTGTTTTATCTGTCAAAATATCAAATTTTCATACTGTAAGTATTGCCATTAACGTCGAAAACTTTACATTTCTGCCAGCGAATCTTCCATTCTTTCGTTGTCAAAACTCTTTTCTGCATAATTTTTCTTTTACAACGTCAATTTTCAAGATATCAGGAAGTAACGCTATCTCTATAATAAAACAGATTTATTTAATGCAAAGTAGAATGAAAATTGTTAAATAATAGCGATGTTATAAGCAAAGTTACCTTTGCCCCACCGGTCGGCGCTGCCCCTCCTTACCCTATATAACAATAACTAGAATTTTTTTAATTATTATTATATATATTATATAATAATATATTATTTTTTTAATTATTATTATATATATGGCCAACGGCCATACCACGCTGAAAACCCCAGTTCTCGTCAGATCACTGAAGTTAAGCAGCGTTGGACACGGTTAGTACTTGGATGGGTGACCATTCAAGAATACTGACATGAGTGCTGTTGGCACATCGTGGGTGTGGTGAGCCCACACTTGTAGTTATTTATAACTACAAGAAAAACCTAGAAACACTAACCGAATCGGGTAGTGTCACGCCTACCCTGAAAGGGAAATGGTTTAATGGTATTTGCTGAAGAAGGGAAGGATAAGAAAACAATATGCAATATTATCCAAAACGATGAAAGAATAGAACAAGTATAGAGTGGGATTCATTATTAGAAGTCAAAATATATCAGATAAAGCAAACAGGACAATATATATATATATATATATATATATATATATATATATATAGCCACTGTGCTGTACGGTAGCGAGACCTGGACCTACCAAGAAAAGGATAAGAGTAAAATTAACGCAATTGGCATTAATTGCTGCACAATATGTGCGGTAAAATGCTGATGGACAAAGTCAGTAATGAGAGAATCGTCAAAGAATGCGGCGTAGAGGAAAAACTGGTTGACAAATGTGAGAGAAATTCGTTGAGATGGTTGGGCATGTTGGAAGAATAAAAGATGAACGACTGACGAAACAAGTATATCGAGGTAAAGTAAATGGCAGCGTACCCAAAGGCAGATCGAAGAAAGAATGGTTTGAATGCATGAATGAGACCCTAATTCGAGGAGATACATGAAGCCATAGAAATATAAGAACTTGCATGAGAAAATGCATAGACGTGAAGAAAGCCAAAGAGGTATGCCAGGACAGAAACATGTTGCGAGAAATAGTATATATATATAAAAAAAAAGTTAAACAACTTCATTAAAGAGAGGGGAAGTAGAGGGAAAGAACTAGAACTGAAAGAGTCATGGTGGTGGTTTATGTTGCATACTGAGGAGGGCACCAGCCAGCCTTCTGCATTTTAATAATAGATGAGAAAATCTGTACATTTCTCCTAAGTTTCCGCAAGTTTCCCAAAATTTGATATGTTCCCATCAGCTCATCCTCGGTCTGTCTCTGGGTATGCTACCATTCACTTTTTTTTTACCAAAATGGACACATTTTTCACAGAATACATGAATTTCAAGCCAAATTTAAATCAAATCAAATCAATCAATGAAATTTGGAATAATTGCTCATCTTGACGTAGATCGACAGTATTTTTTCAGTGTATTATATCTTATTTCACTTTTTTTTTTTTAATTAAAAATTGAAAAAATCAGGGTGTCTACCTGACCAAGAAATGAGGAAAACCGAGAAATGACCTTTAATTTCTTTCACACCAGGGGAAAAAGAGAAATAACCGGGAAGGTGATTCAGTTACCGGGATTTTTCTCTGGAATGTCACTTAGAATAGAAAAATTTCCAAAAAGATTACAATTTCGACTGGGAAAAGTGAACGTGCTAAAAGAATAACTAACTTTTCTTCTAACTTTTTAAAAATTGAAGAATCAAATTTTTACAGTGTAATTATAATTGAATAGGAACACGTTAGAAACTTGCTTTAAATTTCAACTATACTATACAAGTTTTACGTTTACGTTTTCGAATTGATGCATTTCAGTTCTCTATTGAATGAAAAACTATGAGTATAGGGATATATATGTAGCAGCGTTTCGTAACTGTTACAGAACCATATTTCCACTGACGTTCTATAACATTCGTTCAAATTTCGTTCTGAAACTGTGTTGTAACGATGTTACGTCCACGTTATAGAACAACAATGTAATTCAGTTTTGTAATGATTCAGGTGGGATGAGGTAAGTCTGTTCTTTAATAGTGTTATGTAACTATTGCAGAACATCATCACAGGCATCGTATACACGACTATTATCGATAATAATGGTTTTTAAATCAACGAGTAACTTTTCTGGGTACCGATAGCATCTCACAATCGACAAAAATATCATTTTTGTAAAACTGTTTATGAAAAAAATATATCACTTCTATATATAACATGTAAGCTCGCTTACATAATCGATGTTAGTCTATTTCGTTTTGTATCTAATACTCGTAAGTATGCCAAGCGCGAGCAATTTGTTATCAACATACCACGTAAATTTATTATCAAGTTAATGCTTATTGAAATATGTTTAAACAAAAGTGATACTTTTTTTACATCACGCGTTTCATACAACGCAGTTCGCTAACGCAGAATGTCGCTAGTTCAGTAATACATTATTGGATTCCTTCAACGTGCTTTACTTATGCTGCTTATAAGTTACACTTTTTATATTGAAATTACAAAATTGAATTTAATCTGTAAAAATTTAATTAAGTTTGAATTCGCAAAATGCAGATCTTAATTGTACCGCAACTACTTGCTTATGTAGGTATTATTCTAGTGTCGAGTGTTCCTCAAGATCTAAACAACCAAATTGTAAGTATACATATACGTGATACGATATGAATTAGCCTAAAATAAAATAAACATCCATTTGTTGATTTTAAATATCAAACAGAGAAAAATGATTACTGATGACGGTTACCCGTTTGAGGAATATAACTTGAAAACGCAGGATGGTTACTTTCTTAAAATTCATCGTATACCAGGCGGAAATGGAGAAAAAATTAATCAAACCCAACGAAATAAGCCTATTGCTTATCTCGTCCATGCCCTCACAGAAAGTTCCATAGATTGGGTTTCTGTTGGACGAAATGTATCCTTAGGTGAGATTATTATAGATTTATCAAATCCAAAAAAATTAGCAATGGCCTAAAATCTCTTCACTGAACAAAAATGATTTAAAAATTTTAATTAGGATTGAAAGAATGTATTTTCTCACAAACGAATATTCACATTCAAGTTATTTTTATTTTCACTTAGATAATAAATAAATTATCAAATAAATATCATCCCAATTTAATCCTTCAATACTCGATTTATAGTGTCTCAAATTTTTTACAAATAAAAGAAACAATTCTCTTGCTTATGCTTCAAGGAAATCGAAAATATATTAATTTTTCGCAAAGTTATGGATTTTTGAATGCGTTTTTGGGAACTAAAGTTCCCAGTGGGTCTTAAAGGATTGAGAAAGTATATATTAGGGTTCGAAGTCTCCCCCTATACTTAAAAGGTAAAATATTTTTTTCCTGAATTTACGTATACAAATTAAATATGTTTGAAATTAACCATAACGAAGTAAGATGGTCTGTATTTCTACATTGAAGTTTCTAGTTTAAATTTGAATAACGATTATCATTACGTGATACATAATATAACAATTATTATCTAGCTTTATGATCATGTAAAGGTAGATGAATAAGCGTAAAAGGTTCTTATATTAAAATTAAAATTTGTACATTCTCATCCTAATGAGAAGGTTTCATGTAAAATTTGACTTCGTCGGTTTTCATCAAATTGTCACGTTTTCAGACCACCTGAGTCAGAAAAAACGATTTTCACGTAGGTGTCTGTGTCTGTTTGTATCCTATAGGCACGATAACTTTCAGAAGACTGATCATTGGATTTAGCTTCGGCACACGTTTTTAAGGCATAAAAAGAAAGATGAGTTCGATGACCAGCCATTTTGACCAAAAGTTCTGGTTTTGTCCAGCAAAAATGCGCTACGGAAATAAATGAATTGAAGAAAAACTATTCTCCCAAAAAAGATATACAAATTTGTTCTTCGACATTTTTTGATAAGACTCTGTATAGGAAGGGGAAAATAACGTGTTTACAGTTTATTTTAAAATAATTAGGATCGTATATTCACGTCAAAAGAAACAAATCGGCCTTCCTGACAACGTGGTCGACCCGATCACCATAGGCGACATCTTTTTACTCGTGATCATTATTATCTAAATCGTCGGATATTCTCTCGATCTATAATTTCATTCTATCCGGACTAAAAATGCCCGTAAACGATTTCTGGGTGACCTGGAAGTCTTCGATGTCGCCTTTAACGTATCTATCTAACTCGAGCACTTTGTTTACAATATAAGGCCCTTTGTAGTTCGGTAACAGTTTCTTATTTACACCAGGTTCAGTGACAACATTTTTAATCCTTACGTAGTCTCCAACCTTAAACTTATGTGACGCTTTTCTCTTTGCATCGTAGACCGATTTATTGTATTCCTGCATCTTTTTATTTTGCTCTATTTCGTTTAGCCGCAAGTTCTCTCTATTTACTGTTGGATCGATTTCCCTGAATGATCTATAATAATCTCGTAATTCATCGTCTGTATAACCCTTTGGATCAAAACCGTACAGAATTCCACTCGGGGTGGATGCAATTGACTTATGCAAAGTATTAATAATTACAAACTGAGCTTTGTCTATGGCACTTAGCCAGGATTCTTCTTCTGCTAATTTTGACAGAATTGTGCATAAAAAACAATTCACGCGTTCCACCAGGCCGTTCGCTTTCGTTGTAACAGAAGCAACCTTAGCGTGTGCAATTCCTCGGTCTTCCGTTGATTTCGCGAATTCATTAGAGGTGAAGCAAGTTGCTCTGTCCGACACTAGTCTCTTACACTTTCCAAGAAGGTGAAAGTACTGATTTATCTTTCTGATACTTTCTTCACTCGTAGTACTCTTGACTAGATATAATACTGTGTATTTAGAGAACGCGTCTACGATAATCAAAATGTGTTTCATACCGAAGCGAGCCACTTCCGGAGGCCCACAGTGATCTACGTGAACGCTTTCGAACGGTTTGCTTCCCTTATCGTAGAACTGCAAAATACCTTCTCGTTTTCCCGTTGACATCGAGTAGGTTATACATTTTATACAATTTTCAATATGCTCTTTGAGGCACGCTCGAATATCCAGAAACCAATAAACTTTTGTTATCAGGTCGATTGATTTTTCGAGACCTACGTGGCCAACATCGTCTTGACAAGTTTGAATTACGCTCTCCACCATTTACAATACACTACGCCATTACGAAGCTCATCAAGTT
This sequence comes from Andricus curvator, assembly GCA_932195095.1. Classification (NCBI taxonomy): domain Eukaryota; kingdom Metazoa; phylum Arthropoda; class Insecta; order Hymenoptera; family Cynipidae; genus Andricus; species Andricus curvator. Next base: position 189,874 of record CAKNYM010052876.1, read on the forward strand.
AACTTTCGGACATTTCTAATTCTTTGTGTAGTCTACGAATACTCGGATCGTGTAGCTGTTTATGAACAAGCACTTGGTTGAAAGATAACGGTTCGATAATCACGATGTTTCGGCTAAGTGCGTCGACTTGTTGCATGCGATCACCTGGCCGATGCTCTAACGTGTAAACCTAACTTTGTAGGGCCCATGCCCATCAATTAATCCGAGGATACAATCGGTAATTATCGTTATCGGTATGCGTTGAAGCTAAATTCGGAATCTTTCAAGTGCATAATATGTAGCCATAAGTTCGAGTTCGTAACTATGATACCTACTTTCCACTTTTGTCGTGCGTTTGCTAAAATAGAAAACAGGATGGAATTTTGAGTCTGGCCCTTCTTGCATCAAATTGGCTTCAAAATTGTGAGAGCTAGAATCTGTATGCAATTCCGTAGCTGTAATTGACGAATATACTTGAAAAACCCTTTACATTAGTAATTTTTCGCGAAACAATTCAAAAGATTCTAATGCAGCTGCTTCAAAACGGAACGGAACATCATTTTTCAGAAGTGCATACAATGCTTTAGCAATTATTGTACAATTATTTACGAATTTTCTGAAATAGCTAACCAAGCCTAAGAATTGACTAATTTCTCTAGTTGTTCTCGCTCTTGGATAATTTTTAATCGGTTCTAAATGCGTACTGTTTGGTCTGACACCATCATGATCTATTAAATAGTTTGACAGTTATTTTATTTAAAGCGCGGTAATCTACACAAAGCCGGAAATCAACACTTTTTCGCTCAGTTAGAACAACGGGGCTATAGGGTGAATCGCTAGGCCTAATTCTACCATGTTCTAAAAGGCGGTTGACGATCTCACGAGACGCTACTTTTTCCGTCCAAGACAATCTACTTGGTGCGAAATTGAATGGTATATCCAAAGTTAGATTGATTGCCATTTCATAATCAACCCGTTCAGTTTTAATTTTATCATTAAGATAGCTATTTAGCGAATCCGACAGCTGAGAATTATTTTCGAATGGGATGTCATGATCAACATCATCTATAGCCGAATCTAACTTGTTAGGTCTTTCGACTACGTCTATATGCAAAATTTCGTTAAATTGTTTATCAATTAGCGATGCTGTATTTTTGGACGGCAAATACTGGAGGGCAAAAGCCGTACCTTCTAATATGGTTTTCATACCAGGCATCCTTATGAAATTTCTTCCTAACAACGCAGCATAAGGCATAGTTGAATCTGGTACTACGGAAAATCGGACCTTGAATAAATTATAAATTATAAGTGGTGATTTATTTAATCCGCCGAAATTAGTACGATCTACATTTCCAATAAAATCGTAGTTTCAGAAATATTTAGTATAAGTACTTTATTTTAATAGACTTATAGCGCTACCGGAATCTACAAAAGTTTTTACATACCTTTGACTCTGCCACCTATAGATGTCGTTTTCATTTCTTCGATGTTCTCTTCATGCTTTCTTCCTGTTATTTCAACCAGTGCTGTGGTGCTATCAGGAGCTTGGTGTCTAGTCGAGATCTTCAGTCCCGAATTTAACGTAGATATACTTGATGCAGAGTTGGGACAACTACGATATTCATGTCCCATACTTTCACAGGTAAAACAGGAACCTTTCTCCTGACGAGTGTTTGGACTTTCTCTGGATATGTGTCCTTCACCATTGAACGTGCTAGTGGGTTTCTTGACAGATTTTCCGACTTACAGAGGGCCCTGAGACAGTGTGGCCACCTAGCCGGATGCCGTCATTTCACGAAAGGATGCCACCATTTTACGTTGAGGTTTTCTATAGTGTAGTATATCTATATATACCAAAATATCTATAAGAAAACTGAGCCAATCAACAAAAATGACACTAGGTTTCCACACTGTCTCTGGACGCTCTGTAATCCGACCTGATTAACAGCGCCGCCTCTAGGTATACACTGACGCTGATTTTCAGTTACCAATGTGCCGAATTCCAACAATTCGTTGAGCTGCTTGAATTTTGACGTCAACATCTGAACTTTTAAAACATAGTCGTTAACACCTTGGATGATATATCCAATCTTATACCTTTCGACAAGTCTCAATTTCGTCATTAACTTTAAATAGTCGAAAAAATACGTTGAGAATTTTTCGCCTACTTTCCAGAATCGATTCTCCATTCTCTTAATGAGACAAACGTGGCTCTCATGAGACGCGAACATGAGGATCAAAGCTTCTTTTAATTCATCTCAGTTTTTGGTAATGGTTCCTTCTGTATAGTCATACCAATCGCCAGAACTTTGAAGATTTGATCGGAGACGCCGTACGCTTCTTTAATCTCGTCCATTCTAGCGATCCAGATCTCCACATCTTCTTCGGAATCTTTTCCAAATACAGGCATCTGTCTACCGATACCCTTATTGTAGTGTAATGGTCTGAGACCCAGATATTGCTAATGAGCCTTCCTTGGTAGGTTCGCAGCCTGTAGCACAGCTCGGGCAGTTGCTGCGATGATAGACTCTATGTCGATTCTACCAAGAAATCCTGCTTGTTCTTCTTCATTGTGTGGACTATTCTGCTGAATCTCGTAAGGTCCATCACCACCACCGTCATTTTCACCATCGGACATTTTTCCACACTCAAAAAAAAAGTTCTGCCCACTATCACAAACACGAGGCACGGGCGTATGTTTTCTAATCCCTCTATAACTTAACAATCTGGCCGCTTGCGCGCCCGTATCTCTCTTCTAAAACTGTAGGAAGGGGTAAAGAACGAATTCACAGTTTATTTTAACCCTTTAACGGCCACTGGGACATATATGTCCCAAAAACGTGTTCAAAAATCCATAACTCCGTCAAAAATTGAGATAGCTTTGTTTTCTCTTCGGCATAAGCTACCTACGTGTTTCTAGTTTTCAGAAAGTATAAGCATTCATTCACCCTATTCGAAATATATTAGAAATTCAGCCCTTAGGGTTCGATTCCGGGGGTGGTTTTGTACCCCTTATTCAGGTGTAAACTTGAATTTTCATCCAAATTCAATGAAAATTGGTTTGCGAAGGCTCTTGAAAATACTGCTTACGATAAGAACCAAAAATATATATACACCCTCCTGAGCTCAATTTAGGGGTAGTTTTCACCCCCTAAAATAGATAAATAGGCTTTCACAGGATCGATTTTCATCAAGTTCGTTATAAAGTGAGATTCAGGTGTGAAAACAATAATACTCACGTCAAATTACAGAAACATCCCTTATGCCAACCCTTCACCGGAACATCACCCCTCATTTGAATGGATATATAGTGGAATTAATATTTTCCTTTTCGTACGACTGAAATTAGCCTACATGTTCGTAGTTTTCAGGGTCCACCGCGTGGAGGTTTCAGTACATTCACGGACCCCTTTTTTCGGTGACTCCTGTGGATGTTCTGAAATACTTCAAGTGCAAATATTCCTATCAAGACTTCTCCAACTCCATTTTCTAACTTAAGGGTGGTTTTCGGCCTCAAGGGTGGTTTTGAGTGGAGTGAGAATTATGGCGTTTTTTTCTATCATCTGAGACCCTGTTACACTCCAAAACAGTTGTTATTTTGGATAGGAAGTGGGTGGAAATAATTCGGCCGTTAAAGGGTTCAAATAATGAAGTTCCTATATTCGCGTAAAAAGAAAGAAACATACAGGAAGCGATAGAAAGTAAAGAAAATAACAAAACAAAAAATAAAACATTTTGGCAAAATGACACAAGATGCATTAAACTTTTAATCAACAAAATGGGTTGCCTAAATCATATTTGAAAATTTACTTTGAACCCTTTTTTGATAGGACGCGTGGTTTTCGTTTTAATCGTAAAAAATAAAATTAAAAATAAACAAATTAAAGGAGAATGTTAAAAATCGATGATTTCCGCCCCAATCCGGAACGTTTTCTAGCTATTGGAAATTGCTCTAATAGTCTCCCGCGTGAAAAAAAGTTGCCTTGTTCAAGCATGGGTCAAAAATAGGTGAAAAATGGTTAAAGATTTTTCACGGATGGGAGATGTATGGATCGTTGGCGTGGCTTAAACATTGCTCGTGGCCACGACCCATGCTAAAGTTTCAATGATTATTCTCACGCCAAATTCGACGCTTTCCATAGTTACTCATGCATAACAACAACAATAGGGAGTTCCGTTATGACAAAAACAAGATGAATTCTCTCTTTTTATCATTTCCCAAAAATGAACCTAGTTTTAAGCGCTTTTTCGAACCAAAACTCATACATGGTTCCCAGCATCAAAATTGTATGCATCACTCTAAAGGTAAGTTTCAGAAATGTATTAAAATTGGTTTAAATCTATATGCATGGTTAAATAATAATAATAATATTTTTCAGCCTAGAGTTCGACTGCTAGATAATGCACATTTTTTCGACTTTAGCCAGAAATTTTCTAATTCTAAAAAACAAATGGGAGACACATTATTGACATGTGCAAAATTTTGTAAATCCCGTGATCCTGAGACAGACAGAAAAAACTGAAACACGAGGCCGACCTTACCCAATGTCACTTTACACAATCTTGATAACACTGTTCTGCAAAAATTACTTTTTTGCTTGTCACATACAATATTCAGGTCGTTTCTTATCAATTTTTAGCTGCAGATTACAAACTGTTAGCGGAAAATTTCTTATCCAAAACTCAATAAAAAACGACCACAATCATTCTTTCGCGAGAATCGCTGTTACATACGCTTATTAGAGACCAACCTCTCCACTCCATTTAATACTCTTTAATCTTTCAAATTGTAAGCCTTGCAACTTCGTCTATGACTTTCAAAGTTGAGGTTATAGATTACAATTTTAGAGGAAATTTATACACAGCTTTACCCCGCTGGTGCAATTCTGAGGAAAAGAGTGGGACAAGCATTGATCAAAATTGCAAAGCTTTTTATCTAGCTTCGGTAAAGCTGATTCAGTCAAATCTTCAAAAGGAGAAAAGCTGCAGTTGAAATTGGAGATGTATATTTATATTTACCCTGCTAGTTTAATTCTTCGAAAAATAATGGGACAAGTCTTAATCAAAAGTGCAAAGCTTTTTCTAGGTACAGTAGCGCTAAATCATGTCAAGTATTAAGAAAGAAAACAACTTGACTTAAATTGGAAGAATGGGCCATGCCTAAATGAAAATTGCAAAGTGTTTTTTAGCTTCGGTAGCACTAAATCATTTCAAGTATCTAGAAAGGAAATAATTTGACTTAAAATTGGAAACCTATATTCATATTTACCATGCTGGTGCCATTATAAGGATAAGAATGGGCCAAGCCTGGATCAAAATTATATTATTTTAAAATATTTTGAATTCGCGGATTTCAAGGAATTCAAGCAATTCACGAGATTCCAGGAATTCAAGGCATTCAAGCAACTCACGGAATTCAAGGAATTCACAAAATTCACGGAGTTCACAGAATTCAAGGTATTCACGAAATTCAAAGAATTCATGGAATTCAAGGAATTCACGGAATGCATGGTTTTCAAGGAATTTAAGGAACGCAAGGAATTCAAGAAACTCAAGGAATTCACGGAATTCACAGAATACATTCTTGAATTCCGTAAATTCCTAGAGTTCCTTGAATTCCATGAATTCCTTGAATTCATTGAATCCTGTCATTTGTTGAATTCTATGAATTACTTGAATTCCGTACATTCTTCGAATTCCGTGAATTCCTTGCATTCCGTGAATTCCTTGAATTTCGTGAATTCCGTGAATTCTTTGAATTCCTTGAATTCCATGAATTCCTTGAATCCCGTCAATTCTTTAAATCCCGTGAATTTTCCGAAATCCGTGAATTCCGTTGAATCCGAGAATTCCGTTAATTCCTTGCATTTCGTGAAATCTTTGAATTTCGTAAATCCCGTGAATCCCTTGAATTCCGTGAATCCCGTGAATTCTATGAATTTCATGAATTCCGTGAATTCCTTAAATTCCGTGAATTCCTTATTCCTTAAATTCTTAGAATTCCGTGAATACCTTAAATTCCGTGAATTCCTTGAATTTCGTGCATTCTTAGAATTCTGCGAATTCCTTTAATTCCGTGAATTCTTAGAATTCCGAGACTTCTTATAATTCCATGAATTCCGTGAAATTTTCGAATTCCGTAAATCTCGCGAATTCCGTGAATTTCGTGAATTCCGTAAATCTCGCGAATTCCGTGAATTTCGTGAATTCCGTAAATCTCGCGAATTCCGTGAATTTCGTGAATTCCGTGAATTCTATGAATTCCTTGAATTCCGTGAATTCTCAAAGTTCCTAGAATTCCATGAATTCCGTGAAATTTTCGAATTCCGTAATTCCCGTGAATCCCTTGCATTCCGTGAATTTCGTCAATTCCGTGAATTGCTTGAATTCCGTGAATTGCTTGAATTCCGTGAATTCCTTGACTTCCGTGAATTGCTTAAATCCCGTGAATTCCGTGAATTCCTTGAAATCCGCGAATTCAACATATTTTAAAATAATATGTTAAGCCGGAGAGAGATATGTAATTACTAAACTTATTTGCTGTTTGCCGTGTAAGTAAGCGTATTAAAATGAGGGGCCAACTCAAAAAACAGTGTGGTTCTTTTAGACGATCAGCGCTAGAGTGTTCGTTTTAGACGATCACGCAAAGAGAGGTTTTTTTACCAGCAGGTGTCGATATAAAGTGGAAATAATGGTAATTATTTCAAATATACAATACATATATAATAAATACGTATTACAATTATGATTAAATTGTATCACCTTTCGTCGGATTGGGTTTTTTATTATTTAACTTTTTTGGGTCTTTATCATCCAAACAACTTCGTGGAGAAGCTGTGAAGAAAGTATAATTTTCAAAGACATAAAAATTAAAACAAAAAATTAACCAATAAAATTGAATATACATGTTCTGTTTTTACCATAAGAATCACATTGACCAGTTTTAGGAAAGTAATCGGCTACAAATTCTTCATCAACTGTACGATTTTCTTTTCTTGCAGATTTTTTTTGCTTTCTTGGTTAATTTGCCTATTGCGATCATTACAAAATATCTTTTTGTACGGAATACAATTTTTTTATTTATTTGAGGTCACATATATATATATA
>CAKNYM010052876.1:206959-244075 GCA_932195095.1 Andricus curvator
CTAGGCTCAGGCTACCCCTGTAACTCACAGGTTACAATATATATATAAAGCACTTGATAATTATTTGAATTTGATAATTATTATGATTTTCAAAATTTTAGTACCTTCTCGAAATATTTGCAATTATGCAAAAACAATATAACATACAAAGATATTGCATTTGAATATTTAGAAACAAAATATTACAATGTATTCACATAAATACATTAACATTATCCATTTGAATTTTTTATTAGCCGGGTATCCTAATTCAAGTCAAAAATCGAGAAAAAAATTTACTTTTTCCAAAATGAAGCATTTTCGATGAATTTTCGGCTGGTCCAGGTGTTTTGGGTTTTTGAGTGCTTTGGAATCTTGAAAAAAAATTAATGATATTCTTAAATCTAATTCAAATTTGTATGCACATTTTATATTCTTGTTGATTACAAATTTTCAATATAAATCAATCAGAAACATATATGCCAACATTACTATTTGTTTATTACGCTACACAATAAGTAATTTGTTAAAGAAATATTATAAAATCCCATTATATTATAACTACAAAACATAAAGAAAACTTTTGCTTACGATCTGAGACGGAGAATAATAGAGGCATCTTTGCAAAAAGTTAGTTTGAAGATTTTTGGCCTTTATCCTGTCCTTTTTTATTGCTGCAGCCTGGGGATCTTTTTTTGGAACTGCTTTTTTGCTTTTTTTTGGAATTATTTCTCCATCCGTGGTGAAGTTAATTGATTGTAAGTATTTTTTATCCTCTGTATAAATATTGAAAGCAGTCAGAGAAGTATGACTCATCATTTATAAATATTATATACTTATAAGCATTATATATTTAATAAATCATATGCATATAATTAATTATTTACTTAATTAATTATTATGAAATAGTTATAAATTTCCATTTGAAATTTCAAAATAATTTTTTTTTGAAGCAGTTGCACGTGCAAGAGAACCTTTCGACAAATTACAGATTAAGATTTATAGATAGTGCAAAATAAACTTGAATTTTCCACAAAAAAGATGAATTTCCAACAAAAAATAAAATAGTTTACATTTCAAATAAAAAAGTTTCTAGTTATAAATAAAAAACAGTTGAATTCATTAAAAAAATAAGAATTTGTAATAAAATAATAATCGAATCCTTAATTAAAAATGATTAATTTTCAACCAGTGGCATTTTTTTACGAACAAGATGAAAATTCTGTTAAAGAGTATAACTTGTAGGCCGAAAGAAGAATTAAAAAAATTAGTAACTCTTTCAACCAGAAAAAGATTTTCCAGTCAAGAAAGAAAAATATTTAAACTAAATTGTTTAATTTCCAAGCAGAAAGACGAATTTTCAACCAGAAAATATAAACTTTCAACAAAGAGGTTAATTTTCAGCCAAGTAGTAAGATTTTCAACCAAAGAGATCAATTTTCAATTAAATAGATAAATTTTTAACTAAAAAGGATGTTTTCTCCAAGAAATAAAAAAATTGTAAGCAAATTGTTAAATTTTAAAAATAAAAAGGTGAATTTTCATCCCGCAATTATTCGAATTTTTAACCAGAAAATATTAACCTTTAACAAAAAGGTTCATTTTCTAAACTAGTTAAGTTTGTAACCAAAGAAATGAATTTTCAATAAGAGAAATACGTTTTTAACTAAAAACTAGTTTTCATTAAAGAAATAAAAAAATCAACCAAATTGTTGAATTTTTAAGCCAAAAAGACGAATTTTTAAACTGAAAATAAAAATGTTAAAAAAAAAGTTAATTTTCAACTAAACAGTTAAATTTCCAAATAAACAGTAAATGAATTCTCACTGAATTATGCAAGAATTGATATTTTAACAAAAAAAGGCAAATTCACAAAATATTTTAATCCATAAATTAACAGTTTTTCAACCCGAAAATATAAATTTTTGAAAGAAGTTGTTTTTCAACCAATTAGATGCATTTATTCATAAAAATAGTTGAGTTTTCAATTAAAAAAGATAAATTTCGAGCGACAAATTGAATAGTCGTATTTTTAGTTTAAAACATAAATTTTAATTACCGCTCCTCATTTTCAGGATAGCTTTATATTTTTTTCCGTTGAAAGAAGGGGTTAGTTCATCTCCAACTTCTTTGCCTACGAATTCTGGACTGTCCTCCATGACGGTAACGGATCTGGCTATTTGACACTGGACCATTACGTAAATTGTCATTTTTATTTTCCTCTCTGGATTTATTAATCAAGATGGTTGAAACTGACAGTGCTGTCGTCATTATTTTATTAGTAAGTCAATGTACTACAAACTTCAAGTCTTTTAGACTCTGTTTACATTAAAAACGTCAAACATGCCAAATTTGTTTTGAAATAATTACTGGCAAACTTTGATTTTCTTCTTCGGTTTATCCATTGCATTTAATTATGGATAGGAATCAAGACTTTGGTCGTTATTCTGCACGGACACAAAGAAGAATCCTGCATTTTTCCAGCGAAGAAGTTTTCGATTGGAATTTCAACTTTTTTCCTTTCCTTTGATTGAATTTAATTAGCGTTACCGGAGCTAGAAAAAGCTTCGAAATTTTGTTCCAGGCTTGTCCCGTTCTTCTCCTTAGAACGGCACCAGCCAGTTAAATATAAATATAGGTTTCCAATTTCGACTCTAGCTTTTCTCCTTCTCATTATTTGACATGAATCAGCGTTGCTGGAGCTAGAAAAAGCGTTGCAATTTTTACCCAAGCTTGTCCCATTCTTCCCCTTAGAATGGTACCAGCAGGGTTAAGGATGGATATAGGCTTGCAATTTGAATTTCAACTTTTCCCCTTCTCATTGTTTGATTTTTATTGGCGATACCGAAGCTAGAGAAAGATGTGAAATTTTGATCCAGGATTCTCCCATTCTTTCCGGGATTTACAAAATTTTGCACATGTCAAAACTCTGTCTCTCATTTGTTTTTTAGAATTAGAAAATTTCTTGCTGAAGTCGAAAAAATGTGTATTATCTAGCAATCGAACTTTAGGCTTCAAAATATTATTATTATTTAACCACGAAATATAGATTGAAACCAATTTTAATACATTTCTGATACTTACCTTTAGAGTGATGCATACAATTTTGATGCTCGGAACCATGTATGAGTTTTGCTTCGAAAAAGCTCTTAAAACTAGGTTTGTTTTTGGGAAATGATAAAAAGAGAGAATTCATCATGTTTTTGTCATAACAGAACTCCCTATTGTTGTTGTTATGCATGATTAACTATGGAAAGCGTCGAATTTGGTGTTAGAATAATCATTAAAAGTTTAGCATGGGTCGCGGCCACGAGCAATGGTTAAGCCACGCCAACGATCCATACATGTCCCATCCTTGAACAATCTTTAACCATTTTTCACCTATTTTTGGCCCATGCTTGAGCAAGGCAACTTTTTTTCATGCCTTGTATTTGATGAAAATACATGTTTCAAATGCGCTTACTCCGGAGAAATTGCTACAGCTTGCCATAAATGCGTAAAATCCTATAAACCTTGTTTAACCGTCGAAAGTGGATTCTTGGAAATCAATCCATTTTCGCCCCAATCCGCAACGTTTTCTACCTATTGGAAATTGCTCTAATAGGCTTGTATTTGATGGAGATACATGTTTCGAACGGGCTTACTCCGGGGAAATTGCTACAGCTTGACATAAATGCGTAAAATCATATAAACCTTGTTTAACCGCTGAAGGCAATTGCAATAGTAGGATATTTACTTAGATTCACCTGTTTAACTTCGTTATTGACTATTATTATTTTATTGTTTTTTACTACACACAAAAGGATTACTTTCGCGATGGGGTCTCAATTGTATAAGCAACTATAATGGTAGATATACTTATATATGATGCAATGGAATGTTATACTTATACATAACATACTGTAATGGTAGATATTTAGATTTTACACATGTATGGCAAACTGTAGCAATTTCCCCATAGTAAGCCGGTTTGAAACATGTATTTTCTTGAAATATAAACCTATTAGAACAATTTCCAATAGTTAGAAAACGTTCCGGATTAGGGCGGAAATCGATCGATTTTTAACATTATCCTTTTTGGAAAAACGACATAAGGTACAGTCAAATGTTTAATAACAAAATTCTTACCCTAAAATTATTCGAAAAATTTTCTTTTTACCTTTTTTTTTTGGTAGGATGTGCATTTTTTAAAATTATTTCGACAAGTCAATTAAAATAGGTGTGTTTTAATATCAATGCACATTATGAATTGTAATAATGTACATTTATTGATTTGATACCTTTTTCAACGTAGCTGCGAATGAAGAATAATGCCAAAAAAGAAACAAACATTAAAGCACATATTTCAACTGATTGACATTTTATTTATTATTATTATGTTATGGATTTTATATTATTATACTATGGATTTTTAAATAGTTTGTTTTTAGTATTATAAAAGAGAAATCCGGGGACATGAACACGCGGCTCGCGAGCGAACCTTTACTGTTAATGTAAAATATTTTAGGCGCTCAAAATTGAACTATTTTTAATTTGAGTTTAAGAGCATTGAAGAGTATGGTTTTCAATTTACATTCAACATAACTATTATAATTAGGATGAAATAAAAAATCTTGGGCAGAAATATTTAATTATACTTAATGTATCACGATTTAATTAATAATGAAGGAATTTTTAGAACAGGAAATATTCTTGATTACGAGCACGATTTAAACATAAAAATTGTTTATGTAACAAATTTTATGATTTTCGGCCCTTTTTTTATCTTTTTTTTGTACTGTAAACCCTGATATATCCAACTTATGAATATTAATTAGTATATTTTAAATAAAGCTTACCTGCTCGCTGACAAAGGATTTGACGTGTGGTTGGGAAATAATCGAGGAACAATTTTTGCCCAAAAGCATCAAACATACTCAACAACGAGTTACAGTTTCTGGAACTTTAGGTGAAACTAGAATTATTAAAGAATAACCTAATATAAATCAAATTTTCAAGGTATTTTTTCAATGAATCAGAGAAATTTTAATTCATTTTTTCACAGTTGGCACGAAAGTGGTGTTATCGACATTCCCGAAACAATAGACTTTATTTTACATCAGACTGGAAAAAGTGAACTTTTTTTTGTAGGCTATTCGCAATCATGTACCGAATTAGTTGTCATGGGATCTCTAAAACCTGAATACAATAAAAAAATAACTTTAGCACTGAACATGGCACCAGTTGTTTTTACAGGAAATATTAAGGGGCTTGGATGGCTGCCAATAATGATTCTCGGTCGTTTTATCTCAGTGAGAACAATCTTAGCATTACTTATTAAAAATATGCCATCGAATTTCTGATTCTGATGTTATACAAATAATAGTATAATATTATTACATTATTTTGATTATTATGTAATACGCACGATAAGCATTAATTCATATTTATTATCATAGGCGATCCTTGATAATATAGGTCACTTCGGCATTACAGTTTCACCTTTCCTGGTATATATTGATACCTTCATTTTTAAACATAGAATATCAACATTTATTGCTTTCATCCTTATATATTCAACTTTTGGAATTGACTATAATGGTGTAGATATGGTAAAAATAATTTCAGCATGTTTAGCTTGCAATGTTTCGTAAAATTTCTATTAAGGTTATTTGAAAAAATTGTGATTTTTTAGGAAGTCATAAGAAAAGAAATTGTATATGTTCCTGGGGGATTATCTACAAAACAATTGACTCATTACATTTCCGGTGTCATCAACCCAGGTAATCGCACAATTTATAGAAAATAATAATAAATCTTTAAATTATTTAAAACCAGAATTACACTGAGAAAAAAATGCTATTGAATCAAAAGTAAGCCATTTCGCGCTCGGTCAAAAGCAGATCTTACTGATTCAAATGGATATACTGCTGAATTCACAGCATCACTATCAAGGGGAAATAAATCATTATCTTTTAATTGAATATTCATTTGAACGGATAGCATCTGCTTTTGACCGACAGCGAAAGTGCGTACTTTTGATTCAAAAGGATTCTTTTCTCTGTGTATACAAGAAATAATGAAAAAATATATATTTTGAGACACATATTTTTGTATACTGTTGAAAATGAGAAAACCATAAAATTCGCAATGGATTTATATCCAGTAAGTGTATCGTTGTTTTTATCACTATAACAATTAGAATCTATTCGCAATTCAAGTTGAATGCTTGAAATTTGGAATAATTGAAAATTTGAATGTTCTCCAAATTTTTAGTTTGATAAAATCTCAATATTTGGACATAAATGTAATCCATTCAGAACAGAAAGGCAGGAAACTTAAATCCAGAACTGCATAGTTTCCTAAGAGTTTCTCCACAATTGTGTTAATTAAATTTTTTTCTACACAGGTACTTTTCGTCAATATGATTATGGAAAAACTGAAAATATAAAATTATATAACTCAACAATTCCTCCAGACTATCCCCTAGAAAAAGTGACTGTACCTATAGCCATTTTTCAAGGGCTTCAAGATTTCTTCGCTAATCCAGAAGTACGGAACAAACCACAAAATATTATTTGAAATCGGAGTAATCATTATATTTTTATATAATAGGGTGATTGCCGAAAAGTGGACCACTTTAAGTTCTAATCATTTCCCACTTTTCCTTTGAATAATAAATTGTTTTTGAAGTTATCTCAATAAAGTACTTATAAAGCACTATATTTAATCAAGTTCAAAAATTGAAGGCGAATTTGTTTAGAAATTATAAATAAATCGATTTCAAATAACAGGTAATCATGATCACTATCTTTCCGTAATATTTTTTACAAAATATCCGGAAACGCTCCATATTAATTCATCATACTACAAAATGAGAGGATATTTTAAAACGCTGAAGTTATTATACCATTAAGCCATTTCCCTTTCGGGGTAGGCGTGACTTGCTCGGTTGGAAAATAGTACTGGGTATATGGGTGCATTGGTATAGAGTATATAGGTACAAGTTAGATAGGTATATAGGTGTAAAGTAGATAGGTATATAGGTGTTAGGTATATATGTTTTAGATTGATCTGGAATTCTCGTGTCATTTATTCAAATGACACGTTTATTCCGCAAACACTGCTCCGACCCAGGTTGCTGATCAATCTCTCTAGCGATCACCCCAAGTGAAGAGCCTCACAAAATTGTTATGTATGGTTCCCCACTTGGGCCCATTAGAATCCAAGGTCTTTGTTTCAGGCTTTATTCATTATATTGTCACTCTGTTTACAAACTATTTGTCGCCACACTTTTCTGTCCTGGCATACTACTCTAGCTTCCTTCACGTCCATGCATTTTTTCATGCAAGCTCTTGTGTTTCTACTATGGCTTCTTACGTCTCTTCGGATTAATGTCTCATTTACCGATTCTAACCATTCTTTCGGCGGTCTACCTCTAGGCATTCTGCCATTTACTTTACCTTTGTACACTTGTTTGGTCAGTCGCTCATCTTTCATTCTTTCAAGATGTCCGAACCATCTTAACTGATTTCTTTCCCATGTGTCAACTATTGTCGCTAGTGATAGACTACCTAGGTATACGTACTTGTCAACTTGTTCTAATCTTTCATCATTTAGGACAATGTTGCACAATGTTTTCTCACTCTTTCCCTCAAACACCATGATTTTTGTTTTATTTACGTTAATTTTGAGTCCCATGTCCTTCATGCTTGTATGAAGTTTATTCAACATTCTTTGCAAGTCCTCGACTGATTCTGCCATAACAATCTTGTCATCTGCGAAAGCTAACCCACGTACCTTAACTGTTTGGAGATCTACACCTTCTTCGTCGAAGAGTGCAGTTCTTAGACACTTATCCATAAATATAATGAATAGCCATGAGGACATAACGCATCCTTGTTTCACGCCTTGCGTAATATCGAACCATTCACTTAGTTTCCCATTTACCCTTACACTCGCTTTACTGCCTTTATATATTGTTTTTATTGCTTTCAGGAGCCCTCCATTTATTCCGTACTCTTTAAGGACTTCCCAAAGTTTACTTCTATTTACCTTGTCAAATGCTTTTTCTAGGTCAATAAATGCACAGAAAACTTTCCTTCCTACTCTCAAGCTTTTTTCTGTGATCTGTCTTAGGCTAAATATCTGATCTGTACATGCTCTTCCTGGCATAAATCCACTTTGGACTTCCCATATTTTTTCTTCTGTGATTTCCATTACCCTACGAATAAGTATTTTTGAGTATATTTTACTTACGGTACTTAGTAGGCTGATACCTCTGTAATTGCTGCAGTTGCTTTTGTCTCCCTTTCTTTTGTATATTAGTACGATAATCGCTTTTCTCCAATCGTCTGGGACTTTTCCTGTCTCGATACACAAATTTATCAATTCGCACAACCTGTGAGTCATGTACTCGCCACCGTATTTAAGCATTTCAGCGCTAATACTGTCTGCACCAGCAGCCTTACCGTTTTTCAAGTTCTAGTTAGATTCAAATAAATCGTAAAAATATACATTTTTTTCAAATTTTCAAATGTTTTGCATATTTTTTATAATTATTTTTAAATATTTTTTTGTTTCATCATAGTTGCATGTCTTATCATGCGAAAATACAAATTTTTTCCAAATTTTCAAATGGTTTTATCTCTTCGGCATATATTTTAAGAAGATTATTGAAATTTTTGTGTTCTATCATAGTCGCATGTCCTGTCACGCGACTTTCAACAACGTGTTAAATTCATATCCATCACAAACATTTTCTAAAATGGTCGACTTTTTGTCAATCACCCAATCGATATATTGATTTGTAAGTTTCTTCTTTGCTGAATTGAAATCGATCTCTTATATATTTTCTTTCAGGACGTTGAAATACTAGTCAAAAAGCTTCCGAATGTTGTCTGTAGAAAAAAATTTAAGAAACTTAACCACCCTAGTTTTGCTTGGACCAAAGGAGTAAGAAAACTCGTCTACGAGAAAATTGTAGACCTATTTATTAATTACGGAAGAAATAAAACTTGTTTCTTGTAACTCGAAAAAATGAAATAAATGGTTTCGTGTTACTTTCAAAAGCTTTTTGAAACTATCCACATTATTCTCTTTTTCACCTACAACTTTTATTCATTATTTTAATCGATTTATTGATTAAAAAGCATTAACATTGGTTGCTTCCCCTCGATTAAAGGTATTCCAGAAAAATCGAAAAAAATTTAACGACAAAAGTTTCACCGAAATTCGGTAAGTGTAGAACAAATATTTTCGGTGAGCTCTAGACACTTCGTTTTGAAACATGTTGAAAGTGGGAAAAAATGAGTAAAACAACAAAAAACGAATATACTATCTCCAACAGTTTCGGTGTTATGGTCCTTGGAAGTGGATTTTTAGGGAATAATTAAAAAAATCAAGTTTCTGTAAAATAAAGTGTGATTTTGAATTTTGAAAATGCTGGCCGCTAAATGTCTTTCTTATAAGTTAAAAAACTTATTTCGCCTAAGAAAAATATTTGATATTTATTGAAGAGTAAGCCGCCCTAAATTTTATGAAACGAAAACAAAAATTTCGAAGATATAATATGCACAGGATTTCTTCCGTAATATAAAGAGAATATTTTTCATAGGGAATAAATTAAAAATATTTATACCGGGTGAAAGAAAAAATGTTGAATTTCTAAATACATACAATTCTTACTGTTTAAAAATTCCTATTACCTTATTTAATTTTTATTTTATTCCTATTTCCTATTTCTATTTTCTGTGCTTTAAAATGTATTTTTACCTATTATTTTATATCGAGTCTTATTTGCCACAATTACAAATAAAATAAAATCGATGTTTAGGGGCCATTTCAGATCATCATTTGTAAGGAAATTACAAATTTTCATATTCTAGTCCTGATAATATCAACAAACATTTATTTTTGTTTCATAACACTTTCAGCTCATTCCTCAATAAATAAGAAATACCTTCATGGAGATAAAATAATTTTTTAGCCTTAAATTTTTGTTTGAAAAAAAAATGGATACAACTATAACAAATAGTGAAAATAACGGAATTATAATTCGGATACAGATTGTCAGATGTACGCGTATGAAGTATGTATGGTGGGGCGTATCGAAAAAATGAAATATATTTGCTCTGATAGGTGCCAAAATAACGTCCGAAGAAGAGGTGGCCTGAACAAAATATCTCTTAGTTCGTGCAAGGTCGGTATATGTCAAAACCTAATATGCTAGTTACTATTATATTTTTAGTTTATAACTCATCTCTTCTGGTTGAAAGTCCTACTATTTGATACATTTGTTGAGGCCATTACCAGTATGTCGATGTTAAATTTGTTATGCAGATGACTCTGTCTATTAGTTTACTGATAAGTAGGATCCTGCTTAATCGCAAATCATTCTATTTTTTCGTTTCGCGAATTAATTAAAAATCGCGAAAAAGTAAGTTCTCGAACTTACTTTCTTGCGATTTTTAATTAATTCGCGAAACGAAAAAATAAAATGATTTGCGATAAAATAGGATCCTACTTATCAGCAAGCTAATAGAGTCATTTGCATTAAAAATTTAACATCGACACACTGGTAATGGTCTAAACAAACTTATCATTTGATAACCAGTATAAATGAAAATAATTTTAAAAGGTCCTACTATTTGAATAAATTGATATTTACTATTTGGTTGAAAATTACATTATTTTGTTAAAAATACAACTATTTTGTTAAAACGTCATCTTTTTGGTCGTAAATTCAACTGCAAGGTTGAAAGTTGAAATATTTGTGAAAAATTCATTTTATTGGTTGAAGGTTGAACTATTTTATTGAAAATTCTCTTTTTTTTTCTGTTAAAAATTAATTTTCTTTACTGGAAATTTGACTATTTATTTTTTGGCTGAAAATTGATCGTTTTTAGTTGAAAATTCCACTATTAAATTTTTCTTGGTCGAAAGTTTAACTACATACTTTGTTAAAAATTAATTTTAAGGGTTGAAACTATTTTGTTAGAAACTCGTTTTTTTAGTTAAAGTTTTTTAAAAATAAAAATTAATTTTTTAACTGAAAATTATTTTCGGCTTAATATTAATTTTTTAACTCAAAATTAATTTTGTAAACTGAAAATTAATTTATTTAATCGAAAATTTAACTATTAATTTTGACTGAAAATTGATCGTTTTTAGTTGAAAATTCAACTATTACATTTTTCGTTGAAAATTAATCGTTTTTAGTTGAAAATTCAATCACTTGCACGCCTCCTCAGAACCAAGTTTCACTTAAATGAGCAGGCTAATGTTCGAACCTCAGAAATTACGTTTTGGGGATGCCTCCTGAGTATTTTTACAGAATATGAAAAAAATCGTTAGGTGCACTTTTGAAATAACTCGATATTTGTTGTTTTTGATCAATTTATGTGATTTTTTCGAAAGGAACAAGTAATAAGTAACGTTGTCTGTACTAAAAACCTTCAATTTTGCGCCCAAAATAAGTTCCTGTGTGATTAATATTGATTGACCTTCAGATCCCTTTTAGATTTTAAAAAAATATGTGGAAGACATCAGTTTTTTCAAGATTCCACAATTCTGGTCCATTTGTCGTAAAAATTCTAAAAACCAAAAAGAAATTCCAAAAATTTCGGAAGAAGTTAAAAAAAAAGAATGTTCTAGCAGGAATAGTTCAGAAGTTATGATCTCTTAAACTGATTTTTTAGTGAAAAAAACTTAAATAATATAAATAAATTAAAGAAGATCAAATTATCTTTAAAACTAAAAAAAAATTGATCCTAGCTAGCGGAACTTTATTATGGATCGCATTTTTGCGATGGCATCAATCAGAGAAAACTTATAAATTATTTCTTGTTACAATATATATATATTAATAATTTAATAATACTGGCATGAACAAGGCGAGAGAGAGATAATAGAATTTCACAATGTGAACTATTTACAACATTTTTAAAAGATATTTACACATGAAGACTATCAAATTCGCACAAGGCTCTCAATAATCTAGTACAATAATCTGGATGAGTTTTACAAAGTTTAAACTTTCTCCAGGTTTTTCAATTTGTAAAAAGAATTCCACAAAAAGCAGCCTGCTATAAGAGACTATAACTTCTGCTCGAAAAGCTAGAATCAATTTTTTTTTTAGTTTTCAAGATAATTTAATCTTCTTTAATTTATTTACACACAACTTTCATGTGGGATGTACAGGGGATGGGATATTGTGCAAAAAGAAAATGATTTAATGTTTTTTTCACTGAAAAATCAGTTTAAGAGGTCATAAATTCTGATCTATTCATGCTAGAACACTTTTTTTTTTAATTCTTCGGAAATTTTCGGACTTTCTTTTTGGTTTTTAGAATTTTAACGACAAATGGACCAGAATTGTGGAATCTTGAAAAAACTGATGTCATCCACATATTTTCAAAATCTAAAAGGGATCGGAAAGTCAATCAATATTAATCACACAGGAACTTATTTTGGGCGCGAAATTGAAGGTTCTTAGTACAGAAAACGTTACTTATTACTTGTTTCTTTCGAAAAATCACATATATTGATCGAAAAACTACAAATATCGAGTTATTTTAAAAGCGGGCCTAACGATTTTTTTCATATTCTGTAAAAATACTCAGGAGGCATCCCCAAAACATAATTTATGAGGTACAAACTTTAGCCTGCTCATTGAAGTGAAACTTGATTGTGAGGAGGCGTGCTTGGTTAAAAGTTGAACTAATTGGTTGAACATGGAAATTAATCTCTTGGGTTCAAAATTCAACAGCTTGATTAAAAGTTGAACTTCTTTTATAAAAATTCATTTTATCAGTTGAAGATTCATCTCTTTGTTTGTTAATTTTGCTATATCATTGGAAAATCATATTTCGGTTTAAAAAGGCAACTTTTTCGTCCAAAATTCGTCTTATTGGCTTGAAAATTAAACTATTTTGTCGAAAATTCGCCTTTTTGGTTGAATAAAACTGTTTTTGATTTGAAATAAAAATAATTTTTGTTTGAAATTATTTTCGTTCAAAATTCATCTCTCTGGAAACTTAAATATTTTGCTGAAAACTCCTTTTTCTTTATTATAAATTAATATTTTTCAAAATTGAACTATTTTGTCGAAAATACATGTTTGTAGGTTGAAAATTCAATTGTTTGGTGAAAAATTAAACCATTTTCTTGAAAATTCAATTATTTTGTTAAAAAATTATTTATTGCGTTGAAAATGAAACTATTTTGTTACAAAATTATCTTTTTTGGTCGAAAATTGAACTGTTGTGTTGAACATTTGTCTTTTTGGATAGAACATTCGCCTTTCGGATTGCAAATTCATGTGTCTTTTCGGCTTGAAGGTTCAACTATTTGGTTGAAAATGCAACTGTTTATAGTTGAAGTTTAATCTTTTTTGTTTGAAGATTCGATCGACCGTTAATTTTGTTCACATCAGGGAAAAAAAGGGGAAATGTCTCTTGACAGTCACTTGGAATAGGGATTTTCCCAAAAGAATTAGAATTCTGACATGAAACAGTGAATTTGCTATAAGAATGATATAATTCTGACATGAGTTGAGGCAGGTAAACAAACAGGTAATTTTGAACACGGAACGGGAAGTTTGAATTCTGATTTACAAAAAGATAATTTACAAAAATAATCCCTTGTCCATGTCAGAATTCATCAGATTTAGAAAATTCCTTGTTCCAAATCAGAATATGTTTGAATTAAAAAATTTTTTTTTGCAAATAAAAATTTGCCAGATTTTGAAATTTCCCTCTTCTAAATTTTAGAAAAAGAGGGTTACTGTATTTCTGAATTTCAATGGAAAATGTTGTAAATGAATATAATAATTCTAAATTGGTACAGAGAATTTTTGGAAATAAATATATTTGTGACTCGGAACAGGTTATTTTCGTAAAGAATGACAATTTTCACTTTGGAACAGGAGATTTCTATAAAGAATAATAATTTAGACTTAAGGAAAGGAAATTTTCATAAGGAATTATTAGTTGACTTGGAACAGTGAATTTTTGACATGGAACAGAATTTTTGAAAAGTCACTTTAATTTTGATTTAGAAGAAGGAAATTTATAAAAAATAATCCTGGTTTAAAAATTCAGAATTATAATTTTTTTCCGAAATTCACTGTTCCAAATCAGAAATCTTCGAAACCTTCTAAAATGTTCAGAAATCTCTTCAAGTCTTTAAAAATGGTTTAATATCATTCAAATCCAGGTGATAAAGTTTCAATACTTCTAATCAATACAATTCAATTTTGTATATCTAAATATTGCACTTTAATATCTAGATGGTCGTCCGATAGTTGAATATCCAGATATTAATGCAGTCAAACAATTTTTTTGAGTGAAATCGTATGTTCATTTTTAGAATGATTCAGGTTCTAATGCGCACAATACTCAAAAACTGGACAATTGTCAAAGTAAGAAAGTTGAAAATTAAAAGCTAGCTTCTAACTTTTTTGAAAATGAACAAATCAAGTTTTTACGGTATAATTATAACTGAATAGGAAGACATTAGAAACTTGCTTCAAATTTTAACTGTACTGTAAAAGTTTTACGTTGACGTTATAGAATTGATGCATTTTAGTTCTATATTAATTAAAAAACTATCAGTAGGCACATATATGTAACAGTGTTATGTAACTCTTACAGAACCATACTGCCACATCACAGAAGAAACGAAATGTAATCTTTACATCGATTTCAGAGTAATCTTTGCCTGTAACAAAAATTAACTTCACATGTTAAGATTTACCCAACACATGGGAAATGGTTACCATGTCAACTCTATCAAATCTTGTTTTGTTTCGATGCGAAAAAATTCAGGTTTATCTACTTGAAAATTACCCGCAACAAAAATTCACTTCTGTTTTTCTGTGATACGTTCTATAACATTCTTTCCAATTTCGTTCTGAAACTGTGTTACAACGATGTTACGTCCACGTTATAGAACAACTATATAATTCAGTTTTGTAATAATTCAGATAGGATAAGTATAGAGACTGTTCTGTAACAGTGTTACGTATCTATTATATATAAAATACGTTTTGAACCATTATTCTGGAAAATTAATACGTCGAATATTATTTAAAGCTGTTATTGTTGATAACCAATACGAGTCCGGTTCAGGGAAATAAGATGGGGAGGGCATCATATACACAAAGATTATCTCGTTCACATAATAGACGTTAGTCTATTTCGTTTTGTATCCAATACTCGTAAGTATGACAAGCGCGAGCAATTTGTTTCAACATACCACGTGAATTCATTATCAAGTTAGTAGCTATTGAAAAATGTTTAAACACATATAATACATTTTTTTACATCGCGTATTTCACACAAGGCAGTTCGCTAACGCAGAATGCTGCAAGCTCAGTTATAAATTATTGCATTCCTTCAATGTTCGTTATAAATGCTGCTTATGAGTTACACTTTTTATATTAAAATTACAAAATTGAGTTTGATATGCCAAAATTTAATTAAGTTTGAATTTGCAAAATGGAGATATTAATTGTAACGCAACTACTTACTTATATAAGTAATATTCTAGTGTCAAGTGTTCCTCAAGATCTAAATAACCAAATTGTAAGTATACATATACATGATGCGATATGAATTAGCTTAAAATAAAATAAAAATATATTTCTCGATTTCAAATATCAAACAGAGACAAATGATTACTGATGACGGTTACCCGTTTGAGGAATATAACTTGAAAACGCAGGATGGTTACTTTCTTACAATTCATCGCATACCAGGCGGAAATGGAGAACAAATTAATCAAACTTATCGAAATAAGCCTATTGCTTATCTCGTCCATGCCCTCACACAAAGTTCCATAGATTGGGTTTCTGTTGGACGAAATGTATCCTTAGGTGAGATTATTTGAATTATTATCATATGCAAGAAATTTAGCCACGGCGTAAAATCCCTCCAATGAACGCAAATTATTTAAAAATGTTAATTAAAGCTAAAAGAAAGTATTTTTTACAAACGCATAATCACATTTGACTTTTAAACCAAGAAATTGAGTTTTCAAACAAAAAATATGAATTCTCATCGAAAAATGTAATAGTTGATATTTCAACCAATTAATCTTTTTATTTTGAATTGAAGAAAAGGAAGGTGAATTGTTGACCAAGGAAGATGACTTTTATACTATAAAGTATGAATTTTTATTTCAAAAGAACGAATTTTAAACAAAATAGTTAGGTTGTCAAGGCAAAAAGTCGAATCTTTTAAAAAATAGTTGAATTTTATACCCGAAAAGGTGATTTTACAAAAAAAAAATTGATCATTACCCGAGAAAGATAAATTTGTAACCAAATAGTTGAATTTTATACTACAAAATATAAGTTTACAATCAAAAAATAGAAAAGTTACATTTTCAGTAAAAAAAATTAATTTTCTACAAAAAAAAGAATTTTCCACCAATTAAATTCAACCTAAAAATACAAAGCTTAATTTTCTACAAAAAAGTTTAATTTTTAACCCGGAGATATGAATTCTCAACGAACCAGTTAATAGTTCATATTTTGACCAACAAATATTTTAACTGAAAATGAAAGAACAGATAAATTGAATAAAAAAAAAACGACTTTTCAGCAAATTAGTTGAATCTTCAACCAACACAGATTAATTTTCAATCAAACAGTTGCGTTTTTAAATAAAATAGATACGTTTTCAATCAACAAAATAAATTTCCAACCAAAAAAAGATGCACTTTTATCAAAATATATTGATTTTCAATCAAGTAGTAGGATTTTTAGGCAAAAAGGATTAATTTTCAACCAAGAAAATTAATGTTCTACCAATAAAGACGAATTTTCAACAAAATACATGAATTTTCAACGAAATAGTTGAATTTTCTACAAGAAAGGATCAATTTTTAATTAAAAATATCAATTTTCAACCAAAAACTGAATAGTTATATTTTCAATGCAAATAATTAATTCTTAACCAATAAAATCGAATCTTAAACAAACTGGTACAATTTTCAACAAAAGTGAATTTCAAAATAAAATGATGAATCTTTATCATCAAAAATGGATTTTCAACAAAATTGTTTAACTTTCAACCAAATAGTTGATTTTTCAAATAAAAGAGATGAATTCTCCACGAAAAATGTCATTGATGATATTTCAACCAGAAAAGATGTTGATCTAAATAATTAACAGTTGAATTCAATAAAAAAAAGAATTTTTAACCATAGAGATGAATTTTCAATTAAACTGATGAATCTTAAAGAAAAGAATTCTTAATCAAAGAGTTCAAATTGCAACTGAATAATTATAATTGATGATATTTTTTTCTTTCTACATGGTCTTAAAAAAATTAATATTTTTAAAAATATTGATTTGAGACCATTTAAGAGAAAAAACTAACATTAGTTATAATTTACTTATAAAGATGTGGTCTACACAGTAACGCCAAAATGATAAATTCAATTGAACAGTTGGATTTTCAACGAAAAATATGAATTTTTAAACAAGAAGATTAAGTTTCTATCAAAAGAGATCAATTTTTTTAAAAACATGAAATTTCAATTTAAAAAGTTCAATTTTTTACTATAAAAGATAAATTTTCATCCAGAAATATAATAGTTAAGTTTTCAGTAAAAAAAAATTAATATTCAACCAAAAAAGAGATGAATTTTCAACATTATAGTTAAACTTTCAACCAAAGAGATGAATCTTCAAACAAAAAAACGTAAATTTTAACCAAGAATTATGAAAATTTAACCAAAAGTAGTTGGATTTTCTTATTGGGTTTTATTAATTCAGTTCGCATCGAAGCGAAAAAAGAATAGAAAGAGAAATTTCTTGAAAACCGGGGAAAAAGAGGAATTCTTTAAAAAGGGTAAAAGAAGGTAATAGCGAAATAGGGGAAAGAGCATGAAGTCTGACATGTGAAAGTAATTTTCAAACTCATTAACTTATTATTAAACCGTTTTGAATTGACGCCCTCCACCCTCAAACCATTTGCACTTAAAAGCTAATAAATAAGGCAATTTATGTTCAAAATTTAAGAGAGTATATAGTTATTCATTTTACGAATATTAATTAGCATATTTTATTAAAAGCTTATCTGCTAGCTGACAAAGGATTTGACGTGTGGTTGGGAAATAATCGAGGAACCATTTTCGCCCAAAAGCATCAAACTTACTCCACAACAAGTTCCAGTTTCTGGAACTTTAGGTGAAACTAAAATTAGTATAATAACCTAATATGACTTAAATATTCAAAGTATTTTCTTTAAATGTATCAGAAAAGATTTGATTAATTTGTTCACAGTTGGCACGAAAGTGGTGTTATCGACATTCCCGAAACAATAGACTTCATTTTGGAACAGACTGGAAAAAGTGAACTTTTTTTTGTATGCTATTCCCAATCATGTACCGAATTACTTGTCATGGGATCTCTAAAACCTGAATACAATAAAAAAATAACTTTAGCTCTGAACATGGCACCACCTGTTCTTTTAGGGCATATTAAAGGACTTACATGGCTGCCATTAATGGTTCTCGGTCGTTTTATCTCAGTGAGAACAATCTTGAAATAACTTATTAAAATCATGCGGTTGAATTGCTGATTCTGATGTCATACAAATAATAGATTATTGTTTTATTATTTTTAGTTCTTTTTATACGTACGATAAGCATTAATTCATATTTATTATCATAGGGGATCCTTGATAATGTAGGTCACTTCAGCTTAACAGTGACACCTTTCTGGGTATATATTTTAACCTCGATTTTGAAACATAGAATATCTACATTTCTTCTTTTCATCCTTATATGTTCAATGTTTGGAATCGACAAAAACGGTGCAGATTTGGTAAAAATAACTTCAGCATGTTTAACCTTTAATATTTCGTAAAATTTCTATTGAGGTTACTTGAAAAAATTGTGATTTTTAGGAAGTTGTAAGAAAAGAAATTGTATACGTTCCTGGGGGATTCTCTACAAAACAAGTGACTCATTATAGTTTCGGTGTCAGTAACCCAGGTAATTGTACAATTTTTAATAAATATTAATAATTTTTTTAATTCTTCGAAACTAGGATTAAAATAAATAATAACAAAATATTTTGAAACACATATTTGTTTATAATGTTAAAAATGAGGAAACCATAAAATTCGCAATGCATTTATATCCAGTCACTTTTATTTTCTGTTTTATCATCATAATAACTAGAATCAATTCGAAATTCAATTTGAAGGCTTGCAATTTAAAATAATTGAAAATTTGAATGTTCTGGAAATTTTTAGTTTGATAAAATTTTAATATTTGGGACATAAATGTAATCCATGCAGAACAGAAAGGCAGGAAACTTAAATCCAGAACTTAATAGTTTCATAAGAGTTTCTTTACAATTGTGTTAATTAAATTTTTTTCTACATAGGTACTTTTCGTCAATATGATTACGGAAAAAGTGAAAATATGAGAATATATAACTCAACAATTCCTCCAGACTATCCCTTGGAAAAAGTGACTGCACCTATAGCCATTTTTCAAGGGCTTCAAGATTTCTTAGCTTCTCCAGAAGTACGAAACAAATCTCAAAAAATAATTTTAAATCGGAATAGTCATTACATTTTTATATAATAAGGTGATTACGAAAAATTGACCACTTTAAGTCCCAGTCATTTTGCACTTTTCCATTGAATAATAAATTGTTTTTAAAGTTATTTCAATAAAGTACTTATATCGAAGCACAATTTAATAATGTTTTGAAATTTCAGACAAATTCATTTAGAAATTATAAAAAATCATCTGGCGCTGGCCCGGTGAAGACCAGACAGTCTAATTTCCAGTCTTGTTATTGGCTGACTAGAAACTAGTTGGAGCCCGGGCAGCCGCTGTCTAGACTTCTTTTATTTCTGGGATAGCTAATCAGCGACAGTCCTGAACCAGTCCAGACCTTCCAAACCAAACTTAAAAATTTTTGTTCTTAACTAGCTGATCAGCTTATCTTGAGTGACAAAACATCAAAAATAAGAGTGGAGATCAATATTTTACAATGAAGGATTTCAGAAATTACTTCAAAGTCTGTTCTAAAAGTTTTTTGTCTGGTGACGCGGCATTGCTATTTCAGCTTGAAAATCGAAAATAATTATTTAAACTATTTATAATGCATACTACAATTGTTAATTTTGTACCTATAAAGATTTTAGTATAGTTAAAAGTCGTTTTGTCAACGTCGATTTCAAATAACAGTTAATAATGATCACTATTTTTGCGTAATATTTTTTTATGAAATGTCCCGCAAAGCTTCATATTTATTTATCATACTATAAAATGAGAGGATATTTTGGAACGCTGAAGTTAAAATCAAATCATAGAGTCGCATGTCTTGCCGGGCGAACTTTAGCACTTGTAAAATTCATATCCATTTCAAATACAGTCCTTGATCGCTAAGTTTGATATTTTTATACACTCTTGGGTTACCCTTATGGAAAAAAATGTATTTCGGCACTTTGGAAATTGTTTTGTTTTCGAAAATTACATTTTGTGAAATGGTCAACTGTTTGTCAATCATCCAATATACATAGTAATTTGTAAGTTTCTTTTTTACCAAGTTAAAATCGAACTCTCATATTTTCTTGCAGGATGTTGAAATACTAGTCAAAAAACTTCCATATGTTGTCTGCAGGAAAAAATTCAAGGAATTGAGCCACGCTAGTTTTGCTTGGACCAGAGGAGTGAGAAAACTCGCATACGAGGAAATTGCTGATCTATTTATCAATTACGGAAGAAATAATACTTGTAGCTTCTAACTAGTAAAAATAAAATAAATTATTTTGTGTTACTTTGAAAACTTTACAAAACCACCCACATTATTCTCTTTTTCACCTACTACGAAACTCTAAAAACAAAACTTCAATCATTAAAACATTTGTTCAAGTTACATCTAAATTTATTTCAAGAAGATACCAACACCAGTGTTTAAAGTTACCTATGCCAGTATCTAAAGTACCTCATCTCGAAAGTGCGCATGCGCGAAAATTGTTTGCACACATTCTGCTCAAATAAGGTCCTTTAGGCACAATTTAGAAGCATGAAAACGTCAACTTTTGAGGTAAGTGTTGCAAAAAATATTTGTTATCATACTTCAATCGGAAATTCGACTTTCCATGCCCGTGGAGCGGGTCGAAAGTCGAGTTTTCTACCCTAGGGAAGAAAACTCGATTGTCGACCCGCCCAACAGGCATCGAAAGTCGAATTTTCGATTATGGATATGATGAAATAGTATGTTGCATTACAAGGGATGAAACGCAGCGTTTGCGAGTATGAAGTTTGCTGCCCGAGCGAAGCGAGGGCTACATTCATACGAGTTGCGATCGTTGTGTTACATTTCGAGTAATGCATATTATTTTTCATAGCAAATCTATTGAAAATTCGAGTTTCAGTACCTGTAGAGCGGGTTGAAACACGGTGTTTGTATTCCTTCGACAACGGAGTTGTCAAACCAGAACTTCAAATATTAGTATACACGGTGTGCCATTTTAATCTATCACCCCAAATATCTTCTAAAATACCCTATCTACGAAAAAATGGTTTGGACAAAGGTTAACCAGGACCGAGGGGCATAGAGGACTGTACCATCAATTTTGACCTTGAGGTCAATTTTGAAGGTCATTTGAGGGTCAAGATGACTTTTTAAAATAGAAACCCCTATTTTTGACTCCGGATTTGAAAAGAGCGGAATATTTTACGTCAAAAATGTCTTCTGAGAAATTTGCTTTTGTGACCTTAGAAAGGTCAAATATAAAGGTAAAGTGTTTAAAAAACGGTCATATGCCCTTTTTTGAAATTAATTGATGTTCTGAGAATAGAAAACCTTTAAGATGCTTTTAACAAGTCGAAAGAATGTAAAAATGTGAACCACCTTGACCATCTTGACCTGCAGGTAAATTGTCAAGGTCATTTAAAGGTTAAAAGTAAAAAAATTTCTTTTGAAGAGAAGTCAAATGAAGGGCAACTGTTTAAAAAGCTCTTAGAACCTTACTTTTAACGTTACCCGGAAACAACGACGTGGACGTAGTAAGTTCTGTTTCCTTTGGGGTACTTATTTACCGTGAGTCCCCTTGCCTCTCACGTTTGGGGTGCTTGTTTACCGTGAGTCCCCTTGCCTCTCACCATTGCTACCTGTGTTACAATCAGCCACGGATGAAATGTTCAAAATGCTCTCCATTAGCTTCAAGACACAAACGTAGGGGACTCACGGTAAACAAGCACCCCCAAGGAAACAGAACTTACTACGTCCACGTCGTTGTTTCCGCGTAACGTTAAAAGTAAGGTTCTAAGAGCTTTTTAAACAGTTGCCCTTCATTTGACTTCTCTTCAAAAGACATTTTTTTACTTTTAACCTTTAAATGACCTTGACAATTTACCTGCAGGTCAAGATGGTCAAGGTGGTTCACATTTTTACATTCTATCGACTTGTTAAAAGCATCTTAAAGGTTTGCTATTCTCAGAACATCAATTAATTTCAAAAAAGGGCATATGACCGTTTTTTAAACACTTTACCTTAATATTTGACCTTTCTAAGGTCACGAAAGCAAATTTCTCAAAGACATTTTTGACGTAAAATTTCCTGCACTTTTCAAATCCGGAATCAAAAATAGGGGTTCCCATTTAAAAAAGTCATCTTGACCCTCAAATGACCTTCAAAATTGACCTCAAGGTCAAAATTGATGGTACAGTCCTCTGTCCCCCTCGGTCCTGGTTAATCTTTGTCCGAACCATTTTTTCGTAGATGAAGTATTTCAGAAGATATTTGGGGTGATAGATTAAAATGGGACACCGTGTATATTGCCAAAATTAAGAAAGTTTTTCTCTCACAAACGTCAAACGAATTTCAAAATATGTACATATCATAACTTTATTTGGTCATAGAGTATTTCTAAATACATCAATCGATTCATATTGTCAATATGAACAAATTTCATACTCATTATGTTGCTATTATACCAAAATAACAATTTTTTAAATTTATAAACGAAAAATTAAAAATCTGCCCGCTTAGCGGGCACATTCTCATCGCGCGCGACTCATTTCGCTCGCAAGTTTGAGCGCGCCTAGGGCGCGCGACTGTTGGATCTCGCGCTTCGCGCTCGGGCGTATTTACATCGCGCTTTACGCTCGGCTCCTCTAGATTTTTGAACTTCGTGTTCGAATTCGATGAAAAGAAAAAGTTTGTTTGGAAATATTATAAAATTATCAAAACCTCTACATATTAAGTGATTGTTAAATTTGTTTTTATTTTAGACTGAAAAGGAACTTTATTTACTCAAGGTTCTATCGACCTTAAGGAACACATTCTCATCCAGACACTCGCGCTTGGTGCTCGATATTTGATTTGAAAATCATTTAAACCTTGCGTTTCACGCTCGGTTCTGTGCACCGTATGATAGAAACAAAAAAGTTTGAGCGCAATTACGGCGCGCGATTTGGGCGTCGCGCTTCGCGCTCTGAAATACACTGATCGCGCACTTTGTGCTTCGTGTTATATGTTCTTCATATACAAATTACTAAATTTGTATTTGATTTCAAATGAAAAGTAATGATATAATGTAGGCGACAAATTTTATTAGTTAACACTTTATTTTAGCTTGTGCCGTTTTTCAAAAAGTTAATTTTTTTCATTTTGAATATATTCTTACAACAAAAATTGATTACAGGTTTGTAAATCTTGTTTGAATGCACAATTTTGGTTTATTTATCTGTTTTCGTACCTTGCATTGTTTTTTCAAAAATTTGATTTTTTTTTACTGTCAATGTTATTTTCACGAATAAAACAAAAACTACGCATCCTATCGAAACATGATTCACAACAAATTTGTACCTCTTCCTTGAATGAACAAATTTTGTTTTTGTCATTTTTTTTGTAGCTCGTGTTATTCGTCTACAAATTTGATTTTTGTACACAATTTTGGTGCAATGATTTTTTCCCGTATCTTGCATAGTTTGACAGCAAAATGGAATTTTTTATTACATTCTCATTCTAATGAGAAGGTATTGGTTTTATGTAAAATTTGACATAGTCGGTTTTCATCAAATCTCCACGTTTTGAGACCTCCTGAGTCAGAAAAAACGATTTTTACGAAGGTGTCTATCTGTCTGTAGTCTGTAGTCTGTCTGTCTGTCTGTCTGTCTGTAGCCACGATAACTTTCGAAAAAATGATCAGATTTGATTGAGCTTTGGCACACTTTTTTATGGCCGAAAAATAGAGAACGAGTTCGTTAACCAGCTATTTTGGATGAAAATCCAAAAAGTGAGCACATTTTGAAAATTTTTGAGACCACTTTTTTGGAAGATTTGAAAATTCTATGTACGGTTATTAGTAGTACGCAAAATGACGAACAAAATATTCTTATGACTTTTCGTGATAAAAAAAAAATTACTGGAGTTATAGCATTTTCAAAATTCCAAAAAACAAACGAAAATGATCATTTTAAGCCGAAAAACGCACGATATGAAAAAAAGTCAAGAAGAGAAAAACGTTGATTCCTGAACACCCTATAATATTTTCATGACAACTTTTTGAATTTTTCGAAAAATAAAAAATTCAAATTTTAAACGCACAAAAAATTAATGAAAAATCAAAAAAGCCATTTTGCTGTAAAACTATGCAAGATACCAGAAAAGGTCATCTCACCAAAATTGTGCACCTAAAAAAGATGTACAAATTTCTTATCATTCACTTCTTGATATGATGCGTAGTTTTTGTTTTATTCGTAAAAAACAGCATTGAAAATAGAAAAATCAAATTTTCAGACGAATATTACCAGCTACGAAAAAATGACCGAAACAAAATTTGTTCATCCAAGGAAGAGGTACAAATTCATTGTGACTCATGTTTCGATAGGATGCGTGGTTTTTGTTTTATTCGTGAAAATAACATTGACAGTAAAAAAAATCAAGTTTTTGAAAAAACAATGCAAGGTACGAAAACATATAAATGAACAAAAATTGTGCATTCAAAAAAGACTTACACACCCGTAATCAATTTTTGTGGTAAGAATATATTCAAAATGAAAAAATTAACTTTTTTGATAAACGGCACAAGCTAAAATAAAATGTTAACTAATAAAATTTGTCGCCTGAATTATATCATTACTTTTCATTTGAAATCAAATACAAATTTAGTAATTTGTATATGAAGAACATATAACACGAAGCACAAAGTGCGCGCTCAGTTTATTTACCAAATCGCACGCCGTAAGTGCGCTCAAACTTTTTTGTTTCTATCATACGGTTCAAATGATTTTCAAATCAAATATAGAGCGCGAAGCGCGAGTGTCTGGATGAGAATGTGTTCCTTAAGGTCGATAGAACCTTGAGTAAATAAAGTTCATTTTCAGTCTAAAATAAAAGCAAATTTAACAATCACTTAATATGTAGAGGTTTTGATAATTTTATAATATTTGCAAACAAACTTTTTCTTTTCATCGAAGTCGAACACGAAGTTCAAAAATCTAGAGGAGCCTAGCGTAAAGCGCGATGCAAATACGCCCGAGCGCGTAGCGCGAGGTGAATACATAATCGAGCGCGAAGCGCGATATAAATATATGATCGAGCGCGAAGCGCGAGATCCAACAGTCGCGCGCCCTAGGCGCGCTCAAACTTGCGAGCGAAGCGAGCCGCGCGCGAAGCGCGCCATGAGAATGTGCCCGCGAAGCGGGCAGATTTTCATTATTTTTTTGTGCGGTCAAAATTTGGATTTTTTTTTTCAAAAAATTCAAAAAGTTGTTATGAAAATATTATAGGGTGTTCAAACAGCAACGTTTTTCTCCTCCTGACTTTTTTCCATATCGTGCGTTTTTCGGCTTAAAATGTTCATTTTCGTTTGTTTTTTGGAATTTTGAAAATGGTATAACTCCAGTAATTTTTTTTTTATCACAAAAAGTCATGAGTATATTTTGTTCGTCATTTTCGTACTACTAATAACCGTACATAGAATTTTCAAATCTTCAAAAAAAGTGGTCTCAAAAATTTTCAAAATGTGCTCACTTTTTGAATTTTCATCCAAAATAGCTGGTTAACGAACTCGTTCTTTGTTTGTAGGTCATAAAAAAGTGTGCCAAAGCCTAATCAAATCTGATCAATTTTTCGAAGGTTATCGAGCCTACAGACAGACAGACAGACTACAGATAGACACCTTGGTAAAAATCGTTTTTTCCGACTCAGGAGGTCTCAAAACGTGGAGATTTTATGAAAGCCGACTATGTCAAATTTTACATGAAACCAATACCTTCTCATTAGAATGAGAATGTAAAAATCAGTAGTAAAGTTAAAAAGATATATCAGCGTGTGTCAATTAAAATTCGATGTATGAAATTTCTGTAAAAAAATTACAATTTGATTAGCAGATAAATTATCATAATAAAGATAGAGGTTAAGTTCAAAATAATAAAGAATTATAGTTACCATATTTCAATTAAATAAGAATTCAAAATTTATGTGGAGAATAAACTTAAATAATTTACAAAAAAAAACTGTTAAACTAATTAAAATTTGTAAAATTAAAAAACCTTTTTTATTATTATGAGAGCAGGATGGGAAAGCATCTTGCTTCCACAAAGATAACTCCAAAAGTTACTGTCAAGGAAAATGTAATATTTTATGAATTGAGTTAATAGTTTTGATAGTAATTTCAATGTTGTCTTTAAAAATAATTAAAAATGTATCATCTACATAACGAAAGTAAGAAAGGATTTGAAAATCTAGTTTATTGAAAATCTCGGATTCTAAATCTTGCATTATCATGTCGACTAAATTATTAGAAATAGGAGAAAAATGATATTACAAATAAACAAAATAAATTTTTGGAAAAATGACACAAGGTACAAGAGAATGTTTAATAACAAAATTGATTTTGAATGAGACCTGAAAATTTGCTCTTAACCGTTTTTACTCACGAGACACGTGATGAGAATGTTTTTTGTTGAAGCCGAAGGAGCTTTAACAAAAGAGAATTTACAATCACTAAATTTCAGTTGTCGATGATTTCACCTTCAATTTTGAAAGTCCTACGCAAAAATGTTGGGGGTGTACAATGACCGAGCGCGTAGCACGAGGTAAATACATTAACGAGCGCGAAGCGCGAGATACAACAGGCGCGCGCTTCAGGCGGGTACAGATTTGTTTGTTATAAAAACAAGTCAATAAAAATACGTCTGTTTTAATGTCAATGCATATTATGAATAGTAATAATATAAATTTATTGAAATGACACATTTTTCATGGGAGCTGAGAAAAAAAATTATTGAAAAATAAGGATCGAACATTGAAGTAATCATAGAAAATAAAATTTGTACATTTTTTGCAATATCTGAATAAGCAGCCCAAGACCAAAGTACGGGAATAAATATAATATACATTTAATATAATAGAGTTGGACATAATGTAGAAAAGGCCGCATTTTAGAAAAAATCGAGTACGAAGCACGGGATACGTGATGAGAATGTGTTCGTTAAAGTTAAAATAACGATTTTCGTTGATCAAAGATGACATCGTTTACATAATGGAAGTTAGTCTATATCTTTTTGTATCCAATACTCGTAAGTATGACAAGCGCGAACAATTTGTCATCAACATACCACGTGAATTCATTATCAAGTTAGTAGCTACTGAAAAATGTTTAAACACAAGTAATATATTTTTTCACATCACGTAGGTCATAGAACGCAGTTCGCTAACGCAGAATGTCGCAAGCTCAGTTATACGTTATTGCATTCCTTCAATGTGCGTTGTTTATGCTGCTTAGGAGTTACACTTTTTATATTAAAATTACAAAATTGAGTTTAATCTTTCAAAATGTAATTAGGTTTGAATTTGCATAATGGAGAGCTCAATTGTAACGCAACTATTTACTTATGTAAGTAATATTCGAATGTCGACTGTTCCCCAAGATCTAAACAACCAAGCTGTAAGTATACATATACATAATACGATATGAATTAGGTTAAAAGAAAATAAACATCTATTTCTCGATTTCAAATATCAAACAGAGACAAATGATTACTGATGACGGTTACCCATTTGAGGAATATAACTTGAAAACGCAGGATGGTCACTTTATTAAAATTCACCGTATACCAGGCGGAAATGAAGAAAAAATTAATCAAACCCAACGAAATAAGACTATTGCTTATCTCGTCCATGCCCTCACACAAAGTTCCATAGATTGGGTTTGTGTTGGATGACATGTATCCTTAGGTAAGATTATTTGAATTATCTAATCCAAGAAATTTAGCCACGGCGTAAACTCCCTCCATTGAACGCAAATTATTTAAAAATGTCAATTAAGATTAAAAGAAAGTATTTTTTCACAAACGAATCATCACATTTGACTTTTTAATTTTCTACTAATGAGTTACATTTTCAAATATATAGTTCAATTTTCAACCAAATAGTTGAATTTTCAACCAAAAAGATGAATTTTCAACTAAGAAGATCAACTTTATACCAAGAAAGACGAAAATTTAACAAAATACAATCATTTTCAAACAAGTAGTTGCATTTTTTACTAAAGAAGTAGTTTTCACGAGAAGAGATGAATTTTCAAACCAAACAGTTGCATTTTTAAACGCAATTGTTCTACCAATAAAGACGAATTTTCAACGAAACAGTTGAATTTAAAATTAGAAAAGATCAATTTTTAATGAAAAATACAAATTTTCTACTAAAAACGGAATAGTTATATTTTTAATAAATGGTGTAATGGTTTTTGATCAGCGAAATATAGTAAATAATATGATGGTAATGTTTTTTGTCTACATGGTCTAAAATCAATATTTTCTGAATATTGATTATTAATTTTATAATTTGTGAAAAAAATCTCTCTATCTCCGCTGGTTAGAGCATCAGACCGGAAATCTGAAAGACCTGGAGTTCGTATCCCAGCGGAGTTAGAGAGATTTTTTTCACAACTTATAAAATTAATAATCAATATTAAAAAAATATTTATTTTAGACCATGTAGACAAAAAACATTAACAGCATATTATTTAATTATATTTTTAGTTCAAAACATTAATTCTAAACCAATAAAATCGAATTTTCGAGAAATTGTTTACATTTTCAACCAAAGAGATGAATTTTAAACTAAAATTATGTATCATTAACAACAAAAATGGATTTTTAACAAAGTATACTTTTTTAGATTTTGAATCATTCTAACATTTACTAACAAGGTCAAACAAACAAAACAACCTATCTCTCAGAATTTCTGTTACAGAACTTATAACAAAACTAACAAAAAACTCCACACACGCGAAACCCAGAAAAATTTCTTTCTTGACAATTTCTTGACAAGATTTAAATTAAAAAAATACATTTTCTAACAATAAAAGTCACTCTTTTCGATTCCTATCAGAATTTTTTATGTCACTTATAACAAAACTAAGAAAAAATCTTAACACTCGCGAATCCCAGAAAACTTATTTTCTTACAAACTTTTCAGCAATGCCAACGTAAGAACAATTTTTCCAATAAAAAATTACTCTTTTTGATTTCTCTCAAAATTTCTGCTACATACCTTGTAAAAAAAGTAAAAAAACAACAAAAAATTCAAGAAACCCACTAAAATCTCTTTCTTGAAAATTTGTTACAAATCTTTTTTTTTTGAACACACATTTTCTAACGACACAAGCCATTTTTTAAAAATGAATAAGAGTTTGTCGTTCAATGGCAAACCTCTCTAAAGTATTCCTTTAACGACCAACGATTCAACAAATGTTTAAAATATACATTTTTTGTAAATCATGAAAAGTGTCAGTAATTTTTAACTTCTGTGACATTTATTGATTTTTAGAGAATAGATAAGAGTTTCTCGTTAAAGTGAAACCTTTTTCTGTTTCCTTCTTCGATAGAAAAACTACCCAACAAAAACTTTTGAATCATAAATTTAAATCAGCGACATAAAGTGATGCAGTATTTCCTGCAAGCGAGAGAAGTTTCACTAACTTAATGACTTTAGGTGATCTTTGGCCTTTTTTAAAAAATGTGTTTTTCGTCAAAGTGGAACCTTGTCGCCTTCCTTGATAGAGAAACTACCCAAAAAACTTCTAAAACATAAATTTAAATCATGCGACAGGAAGTTATGCAGTATTTTCTGAAAGCGAGGAGAAATTTCATTAAATGTTAGCTTTATTGAGCTTTGGCCTTTTTTGAAAAATTTCAATTTTCAGCATAATACATGAATTTTCAAATTTGAAAGTTAAATTTTTGACTATAAAAGATCAATTTTCAACCAGAAATAAAATAGTTAAATTTTCAGTAAAAAAAAGTAATACTCAACCAAAAAATTAGTCAAAATAGGCGCCGAGCACCTACAAGGAAGGGTTTTGTAGCCTATTAAGACGTTAATTCAAGTTTTAACAGAATCTTAAAATAAAATAATTTTTAATTTCGTAAAAAAAATTTGTTGAAAAAAAATTTTATTAAAGAAAAAATTGTTGAAAATAATCATGTAAAAAAAATGTTGAAAAAAAAATTATGTAACAAATCTTACGAGAAAAAATTATGTTATAAAAACTTTATTAAAAAAAATGATGTAAAAAAAATTGTATGATTAAAAATGTTTGACATTTTTTTTCAATCAAAAACAAATTGAAAAACATTTTTGAAATTATTTTTAGAAATTATTTTACCTAAAAAAACTTAATTAACCTCCCCATCGCAATCTTTTCCTCCCCTACTCCACGTACTTTCCTCTCCCCTCACTTCCCCTCCTTGGAAAAATGTACGACGGACGGACGGACACCCGACCGAAACTATAAGGGTTTCAGCCCAGGGCTACGAAACCCTAAAAAGAGACGAATTTTTAACGAAATAGTTAAATTGTCAACCAAAGAGATGAATCTTTAACAAACAAAAAATGAATTTTTTTAAGAAAGTAGTTCAACTTTCAACCAAACAGTTGAATTTTAGGCCAACAAATAGGTCTTTTTAACAAAAACAGTAGCATTTTGAAGAAAATAACTAAATTTTTAACCAAAAATAATGAACATATCAGGAAAAGTACAAAACGTTATCTCAGTTCGAAACGTTATTTCCACCAGACCCCTCCCCCACCACCCCCTGTTACCAATCGTATATTTTGGCTTGACCCCCTCCATCCTGAAACTATTAACGTATATAGTTTATGAATGGCCCCTTATTTTATTTTCACTTGAAAGTTAATAAATAAGACAACTGTATGTTCACAATTTAAGAAAGGATACAATTAATCATTTTGCAATGATTAATTAGTATATTTTATTAAAAGCGCATTTGTTGACCTAGAAAAAGCATTTGACAAGGTGAACAGAAGTAAACTTTGGTAATTCCTTAAAGAGTACGGAGTGAATGGATGGCTCCTACAAGCAATATAAACAATATATGCAGGCAGTAAAGCGAGTGTAAGGGTTAATGGTACTGAGTGACTGTTTCGATATTATGCAAGGCGTTAAACAAGGATGCGTTATGTCCTCGTGGCTATTTATCATAACATCCCAAAAAAAGTTCTTTTAAAGCACTCAATATTTTCAACGGTTAACTTTAAAATACAGCGTTATTGTAAACTGACCCTAGACACGTGGTGATCTTTGTTCTCGAAATCAGTCGCCCGAGAGTTTTTGAAGGAGCAGGTCGTTTTCTCCTAAAATTAAAAAAAAAGAAACCAAATATAAAATTCTAAAGTTTGATTATGTTCCCAAATGCATCTCGGGATACAGACAAATTCATAAATGATTTCTAACCGTGTGACTCAAGTGCCACCTGAAAATTGGAAAGAGAATGGAAAATATTCAAGACTATTTTTCGGATGAGTACTTTATACTATTTTATATTAATCTTGCGATCAACTGTGATTTCTCAAGCTAAAAACTTCAAATAACGCTGAAACTTTCTTCTTAATAAATATTTAGACCCACGCGCCTCATATGATGATTAATCGGGGGGGGGGGGGGGGGGGGCGTGGTATGTTTATATATTTTTCACTAAAACCTATTTTTTTCAATTGAATTATTTTAATTGTTTTAACTCCAATATTTCAAGCAGGAAAATCCTGATATATGTATACATAATTCTTTATCAAATTTCAACAAATTTATTCAGGAAAACAGAGTTGCTTCATAGAATTTCAGAATTTGTTTTCTCTTTCAGGTATTTAAAGATATTCATTTATAGTGATTTGAAATTATTTTGGTGTATTCGAGGGAATTCTCAATTGATTTTAATAGTCTGAAAGGAATTTCAAAATTTTTATTCTTTTAAAAATCCTGGCATATTAGGGCTTTTTGACAGCTTCCAGGGACCAATTTAATTTTTCTCTAATGGGATGAATTTAATGGAAAATCGGACTTTTTATTTCAATTGAATTCAATGATTTAAAAGAATTTCAAGATATTTTTAAGGGATCTTGGGGCGTTTTGCATCTGAAATTTCAGGAAATATAGAATTCCATGAAATTTTCACAAAGATACTTTGAGGTGTTTGAAAACTCGAAAATTGAACTGATGACGTCTCCCTTCACGCGTTATTTTCAAAGATTCCTAAATTTATTTTTAAACTCTCCCAAAAAAATTATAATATTGCAGTTCAATTATTATAACTATTTTAATATTTCAAGTAGGAGAAAATTTAATATATATCTATATATAACTCTTTTTCAAATTAAAAAAAAAAGAAGAGTTATTGGTTCCTCGTTTAGAGGTAGGCCAGTATTCGCCAGATGAGCACATAGTAACTCCTATCTAATACAACGCTGCTGAAGGCTGGTAACCTCCTCAGCAAAAATTACCAACCAATTGAGACTCTCGGTTTCCTTTCTCTGTCCTCGCCCCCCCCCCCCCATCCCAGTAACAGAAGTTTTGGTGGGACTGACGTTACAACTAGACTCTCCACCGTACGGCGAATAATCACTTAACTTGGACATGATTTCGGCTCGCAAAACAAATCTCGCGTATAAAGGTGATAGTTGGGAGTACAATCTAATCATGAAGAATACAAACAATAAAGTAGCCTCGGAATGGACTGAAACTGTGATTGACGAAATGCATACACACGGTAAACGTAAAGTTCGAGTTTCAGGCGATGAATGGAGACTGGGTGTTTGGAATGTTAGAGGAGTGAATGATCTTAAAGTAAGAGAACTACGAGAAAACATGCATGCTGGGAAACTAGATATTTTATGTGTACCTGAGACCAAGAAAAAGGGTTGCGAAAGTAGAAACATAGAAAATGGGGTGTTGAAAGGCGGTTTTGAAATATGGTCAGGAGTAGGCAGTGAATCAAATTGTATTCAAGTGGTCAGTTTAATTATTATGAATGAAAAAGCAAGACAGCATCTCAAAGATCATGGTTTTGTATCTCCCAGATTGTTGTGGTCTAGAATGAAGGTAGGAATCAGAAGATTATTTATCATAGCGTGCTACGATCCAGTTGACAGTGGGCCGCGAGAAGTCAAAGATGCCTTCTGGGACACTTTAAATGACACAATAAGTACTTGCGATCAAGGTGAAAGAATAATTCTGCTAGGAGATATGAACGGATGGGTCGGCGTCCAACGCCAGGATACAGATACAGAAAGGGTGCTAGGTAATTTTGGGGATCTAACAAGAAAAAATTATAACGGGGAAAAATTAGTTAGCTTATGCTTAGAAAAGGGCTTATTTATTACCAATACTTGGTTTCGACATAAAATGATCCACACGTACACCTGCTGTAAAGGAAATAACCGCAGTGTAATTGACTTCGTTATTCCGGATGAAGATACTGATCAGTATTGCATTCGGTTCCGAATGCAATACTGATCATTACCTTTTAGTCTCTAAAATAAACTTAGGGCGGGGATGGAGAAGAAAGAGAAAAAAAAAAACGAAACAAACTCGAATAAAGATTGAAAATTTACAGAAACCGGAAGTACGAATAGAGTTTCAAAATAAGTTAAGCGAACGCATAGATAGGGCTTATAAGCAATTAAAATATAGAGGGCGCGTGAACTTTGTTACGGGATATCATTGTTAAAACTGCAATTGAAGTGTGTGGTACGGCAGTGGTAGGAAGAAAGTCTGGTGATGCCTGGTGGAATCATGAAATTCAAGCAGCCCAGCAAGAAAAAAAAAGCGCACAAGAGAACATTAAACATGACAGGTCTTAGCGATGAGGAGAGAAATACACTCGACAATGATAACAAAGACAAAAAGAGGAAGTTAAACGACTAGTCAAGGAGAGTAAAGAAAACATCAGAACAGAAGACGAGAACAAAATACAAAACTCCTTTGAAGGAATTATGAAACTATTATATAAACAGTTGAAGGAAAGTAAAAGTACAGAGTTTGCGAGCATGAGAAACAGCAAAGGTGAAATGCTATATGATATAGACGAGATAGTAGACGCTTTAAAAGACTCTTTTAAAGAATTATTAGGAGGTGAAGATATAGGGCAATAAAACTGCGAAATAGAACATAATGCATTAGAAAACCCAATTGAAAGAGTCTGTGTCACTGAGGTCAGAGACATAATTAAGAACTTGAAAAACGGTAAGGCTGCTGGTATAGACAGTATTAGCGCTGAAATGCTTAAATACGGTGGCGAGTACATACCTCACAGGTTGTGCGAATTGATAAATTTATGTATCGAGACGGGGGAAGTCCCAGGCGATTGGAGAAAAGCGATTATCGTACCAATATACAAAAGGAAGGGAGATAAAAGCAACTGCAGTAATTACAGAGGTATCAGCCTACTAAGTACCGTAAGTAAAATATACTCAAAAATACTTATTTGTAGGGTAATGGAAATCACAGAAGAAAAGATATGGGAAGTCCAAAGTGGATTTATGCCAGGAAGATCATGTACAGATCAGATATTTAGCCTAAGGCAGATCACAGAAAAAAGCTTGAGAGTAGGAAGGAAAGTTTTCTGTGCATTTATTGACCTAGAAAAATTATTTGACAAGGTAAATAGAAGTAAACTTTGGGAAGTCCTTAAAGAGTACGGAATAAATGGAGGGCTCCTAAAAGCAATAAAAACAATATATAAAGGCAGTAAAGCGAGTGTAAGGGTAAATGGGAAACTAAGTGAATGGTTCCATATTATGCAAGGCGTGAAACAAGGATGCGTTATGTCCTCGTGGCTATTTATCATATTCATGGATAAGTGTCTAAGAACTGCACTCTTCGATGAAGAAGGTGTAGATCTCGAAACAGTCAAGGTACGTGGGTTAGCTTTCGCAGATGACAAGATTGTTATGGCAGAATCAATCGAGGGCTTGCAAAGAATGTTGAATAAACTTAATGCAAACATGAAGAACATGGACCTCAGAATTAACGTAAATAAAACAAGAATCATGGTGTTTGAGGGAAAAAGTGAGAAAACAATATGCAACATTGTCCTAAATGTTCAGAGATTAGAACAAGTTGACAAGTGCGTATATCTATGTAGTCTATTCACTAGCGACAGAAAAATAGATGGGGAGTTAGATAGGCGCATAAATAAGGGTGAGCAGGATATCGGTAGAGCAGGGTCCATCCATGAAAATTTTATGGCCTATGCTAAAAGGTGCTATTTTAAGTATCGTTCGCAGTACCTAAAATCGCTCTTATGATGGCGGTGTGATAAAAAGATATATATTTATAAACTTAAATGTTATAGTGAAAATTTAATATTTTACTACTGTTATAGTTTCTTTGTCTTTAATTCTGAAGTGTGTCATCAAATGAAGTGTGGCAAGACATAAAGAGGCAAAGAACAACATAGCAATTTTACAAGAGAGCAAAAAAAGAATTTTGTAAAGTCAAATTCGCAATTAAAAAGGAAAACAAGAATATACTTTCATGCGGATGTATTCCTGAATCAATACCAAAAATATTAATTGAAAGAAACCTCTCATTTCTGAAAAAATATAGTTCAAAGTTGACGATATCGGGCTGACACTTTTTTTACGATTTCCGAGCCTCCTTAGGACAATGATAAAAACTAAAATAATAATCAATTTAAGAAAAAGTATTAACCTTCTTACAAGGTTTTAAGTTGTTGAATATAGAGGAAAAGATTTTGATGAAAAATAGTAATTCAGTTTCGAAAAAAGAGGTTTCAGTGTTGAGTCTAGAATTCCATGGCTTCTGAAAAGTTGCTTCAAATCATGATGAAGAATATAATTTTTTAATTTTTATAAATTTAAAACCTTGTTTCCGAGTTTTAATAAGGGTAAATGGGAAACTAAGTGACTAATTCGATATTATACAAGGCGTGAAACAAG
The DNA here is from genome assembly GCA_932195095.1 of Andricus curvator. Classification (NCBI taxonomy): domain Eukaryota; kingdom Metazoa; phylum Arthropoda; class Insecta; order Hymenoptera; family Cynipidae; genus Andricus; species Andricus curvator. The sequence continues at coordinate 243,171 of CAKNYM010052876.1, forward strand.
GATGCATTATGTCCTCATGACTATTTATCATATTTATGGATAAGAGTCTAAAAATGGCCCTCTTCGACGAAGAAGTTGTAGATCTCGAAACAGTGAAGGTACGTGAGTTAGCTTTCGCAGATGACAAGATTATTATGGCAGAATCAATCGAGGACTTGCAAAGAATGTTGAATAAACTTAATACAAGCATGAAGAACATGGGCCTTACAATTAACGTACATAAAACAAAAATCATGGTGTTTGAGGGAAAAATGAGAAAACAATGTGCAACATTGTCCTAAATGATGACAGACTAGAACAAGTTGACAAGTACGTATGGCTAGGGAACCTATTCATTAGCGTAGGAAAAATAGATGGAGAGTTAGATGAGCGCATAAATGAGGGTAAGCAGGTTATCGGTAGAGCAGGGTCCATCCTAACAAATAAAAACATATCAAAAAAAGCTAAAATGGCCATACATAATTCTATATTCGTACCGATTGTACTTTACGGTAGCGAGACATGGACCTGTCAAGAAAAGGACAGGAGTAAAATTAACGCGATCGGCATGAAACCTCTGCGCATAATATGCGGGAAAACACTGATGGACAAAGTCCGAAACGAGATAATCCTCAAAGAATGTGGTACAGGAGAGACACTAGTTAAGGGGTAACACCACTCTCGGATTTTCAAAAAATCAATTTTTTTTTCTTAACTTTAAATGTACTTTAGGGGCGAAGCGTGTACTGAGCGCTCCAGCGGCGCACTCGGATCCAACGCTTTTATATTTCTTTTACCTGTCGAAATGGTAAGTGGGAGGTCATTAGGTTTCCTCAGGTGTCAACTAGGGTGCGCTGATTTCTATTAAGAATAGGTTTGTCTTTTTATTATTATTATTATAGATTAGCAGTTCGAACTCGAAAGTT
>CAKNYM010052876.1:254075-283257 GCA_932195095.1 Andricus curvator
TCCTTCCTTCTCTTCTTCTCCATCTTACCCAATACTCCCTTCACCCACGCTACTGCCCTTTTGTCCCCCCTTTCATGCATCAATACCTCCATGCTTATCCCACTCCTTTCCACCTCCACGCACTCCTCCAACCAGTGCTCCACTCTTGCCTCCCCCTTCCCACATAGTTCACACATCCTCTTTTCCCTATCGAGCCAGAACCTATTGAAACCCTCCATGCACCCACATCTCATCCTCGCTATAAGCTCCTGACTTCCTTTCTCTCCTTTCTCACACAAATATTGCGCTCTCGCCCTTGGCATAATCCACACGTAGTTCCCATTAAACCTTGTCTCTCTTATTCTCTCTTCCCCTGCTGTCTTCTCTCTCTCCATGCTGTTTTTCTTAACCAACTCATATACCTTCCTTCCTTCCTCATGCATCCTTCTCAATTCATCAATATGCAGTCCATTCGTTCTAAAATACCTTTCTCTTTCAACCTCCATCTTCCCACCCCCTCTCCTGTTCTCCTTCTCCCACCAACACTCCCTAACCAGCTTACTTCCCCCCTCTTCCAAAAATTTCTCCTCATATTTACACGCTCGACTCCCCGCTAGAATCCCTACACTCGTTCTCCCCGTCTCCCTCCTGACAATATAATTAGGCGTGTTCCTTGCCAACCCCAGTGTCCACTTTACATACCTCTCTTGTATCCTATTTACCTCTTCGCTTTCCTTCCACCCCCACACCTCTACTCCATACAATAGCACACTCATCACTAGTGAGTCAAACAATTTCATTCTCCTTCCAAAATCATCTGCGAATAACTTCTTTCCCAACCCCCACACCTGCCTCATCGCCACATTTGCCCTCCTCACTCTCTCTTTTATGTGACCATCCACTCCGCCATTCCTCCGAAACAAGAAGCCCAGGTACACAAACTCTTTCACCGCCTGCACCGCCTTTCCCTTCCACTTGCACTCCCCTTCCTTATCCCTTCCACCTCCTTTTCTGAAAACCATAACCTTGGACTTTTCCGCATTCAGTTCTAACCTGTTCTTATCCAGGTATCTTCTCAACCTCTTCATCATTTCCTTTAAGGCCTCCTCGCTTTTTGCCAACAACACTATGTCATCTGCATACGCTAGCGACCAAATTCTAACCCCTCCTATCCTGACTCCTCCTACCACTCCGGCCTCCAGCTTACTTTCCATATCCGCAATTAAAATCGCAAAAAGCGTTGGGCTAAGCGGACACCCTTGTCTTAACCCCCTATCCATCCAGAATCCCTCCGAAATCCCCTGTCCTCCTCTTACCTTATCTTTGGTTTCTTCATATATCTCCCTTACCCTCTCGATCAGGCCTCTCTCCACTCCCCTCTCCTGCATCGCCTCCCACAACCTCCCCCTATCCACCGACGGAAACGCGCCTTTTAGATCCACAAAAAACGCGTACACTCTCGATCCCTTCTTCGCTAATTCTCTATCCACCACGTGCTGCAGAACGTAGATATTGTCGATAGTACTCCTACCTGCCCTAAAGCCCGCCTGCGTCTCTGGCAATATTCCTTTCCCCTCGACATCCTTCCGCAGCCTCTCCGCTACTACCATCGCGTATACTTTATACGCCGTATTCATTAGCGTAATCCCCCTATAATTTTCCTGCCTATCCCTCTCTCCTTTCTTATACAGAGGCACTATTAATCCTTCTCTCCACCCTCGTGGGAATCCCTCCCCCCTCCATACTTTCTTCACTACCTCCTTCAGCCTCTCCCTAACCTCCTGTGTACTAAACAGCCATGCTTCGTTCTCTAGTCCATCCAGCCCTGCTGATTTTGACCTTTTTAACTTCCTTATCTGTTTCTCTATCTCCTCGTCATTCAACTCCTCCATCTCTGCCTCCCCCGTTCTTCTACTCCCATCATCTCTCTTCCTTGAATCTGAGCCCTAAAATGATTCTTTAAAAAACTCCCTCCACTCCTCACTCCCTATCTTGTCGCTTATCCCTACTCTACGCTTCCTAAACCTATTTATTATCTTCCAGACGTCCCCTTCTGTCTTAACATTTCCTAACTGCTCCTCCATCTCTTTCTTTTTTTCCTGTTCTTTCTTCTTACACATCAATCTAAACCCCTTCCTCATTTCTACGTACTCCTCCCTTTTCGCAGTACCCTCTTTCCACTTCTTATACTTCCTCTTCACCTTTCTTTTCATCTTTTTACATTCCCTATCCCACCACGGCTTCACCATTCCTTTCTTCTTCTTTTTGAATACCTTCTTTTGCACGCACCCTTTCACTTTCTCTTTTAAATCCTCCCATATCTCTTCCACCGTCTCCCCTTCGAAGCATACCTTCCCTAACTGCTCCTTATATTTCTCTATCGCCTCCCTCGTCCAGCTAACCCTCTCCCCTTTTGACACTTCTTCCCCACCTTGCCTTCCGCCGTTCTCACCCCTTATCCACAACCCTAATGGCTGATGGTCTGATTCTACCCTCCCTTCTACTGCGAATCTCTCCATCTCCTCCCACCCTTGCATATTCATAACTACATAATCTATTACCGATACCCCCACCTTACCTACGTATGTGTATTCTCCCTCTTCGTCCCCAGTTGCCATACCATTTGCCACCGCCCAGCCTCTATCCTCCATCCAGTCCCTTAGAATTTCCCCCTCCTTATTTATTAACCTATCCTTTGAGTTCCTTTCGAAGCTCTCCCCTTCCCTGTAAAGGCCCCCTTCCCTCCCCATCCTCGCGTTAAAGTCCCCACCCAGTACCACCATACCCTCTTCTCTTTCACCTAACAGGTCTTCCACCCTTTCTTTAATTCTTTCCATCCCATCCTTATTGTACACTGTCACAAACTTACACATTACCCCTCCTATCTTTACTTTCCTCATTTGCACTCCCTCCCCCTCTACCTCTCCGTGAGCTTCTTCCTCTAATCCATCTCTAATCCCCGTTATAATTCCCCCACTAGCCCTTCCTTTCTTCTTCACTCTGACCGCCTCCTGGAGTCTCCACCTATACCCCCTTGGCAGCTTTGGCTCTATTTTATCCCATTCCTTTCTTTCCACCCACGTCTCTACCAGTCCTACCACATCAAATTCCTGGATATACCTCCAGAACTCCTCATCCTTCTTCTTTACCCCTGCTACGTTCCAGTAAAGCACCTTCACAACTCCTCTACCCTGCATTACCCCCGCCCCCCTACTTCCTACGAAACAAATTCCCCTGCACTTCCTTCAACACCTCTTTCTCCTCGTCCCACACCCACATTTTCTCGTCTATTTTTATTTTCCGATATCCTACCTTCGCCGATCTCCCTTGACTCCTCTCCCTCCTAGCCCTGTCGTACAGCATTCTTTGTACATCCCTTTCCTTTCTCGTCAAATCGTGATCGATGAAAACTTCCTTATCCTTTATCCTATTTTTATTTCTCATTACCCCCAATTTTTCTTCCCAGCTCTCCAACTCCACAACCGCCACTTCTTTCTCCTTTCTCCCCTCCAACTTAACTTTCCCTGCCCTGCCTTTATTCCACCCTATGCTCTGTAGCAGCGCTTCCACGCCGTCCCTTTCTTCCCCGCTCTTCATCTTCAACCCTCTTATCACAATATTATTTCTCCTGTCTGCCTTCTCCTTTCTCTCCATTCTCAACTCCATTGCCCTTATCCTTTCCCTATCCGCCCTCTCCTCCTTTTCATTCCTACGCTCTCTCACTTTCTCTTCTATCATATTCCCTACCCTCTCCCAAATACCTTTAATCTCGCCCCCGCTACCCCCGACTCCTATTTCCATTTCCGTCCTGCCCTCCACCTTCTCAAGCCTTTTTTCCGTCCTTTCTTTCCACGCCCTAATCTCCTCTTCCATCTGTTTTATTTTAACTTCTTTTTCTTTTCTTTCCCTCTCTAACCCATCTACTCTCTCTCTCAGCTCTTTCACCTCCTTTTCCCATTTCTCATCTCTGATTCGCAGGTCTTCCCTCATATCTTCCATTTGCTCCTTGGTCCCCCTTACGTCCTCCCTCAGCCCCCTGATCTCGCCTAACAACATCCCGAGAGCCTCCTTTTCCAACATCCCCTCCATTTTTTTGGGGGGTGACCTCGGTGTTATCCCGCTTTTTTTAAACGGGCTCTCGACCTCGCTTTTCTCCGGACTCTCTTGGCTGTCTCTCTTCCTTTTCAAGAGATCCTCCCCGTCACTTGCGCTTGACGCTCTCTCCCTTACCTTCTCGCTTCCTTCGTTGCCACCGTCCCGATTTCTCCCTCTCCCCGACGCACCTCTCGACACCGGGCGACGCGTTGTTGGCCGTCGTGGCTTGTGGAAAATTCCCTCCACGTCGGTTTCACTACCAGCACTGCCAGTACTCTCGCTGCCCACCTCCCGCTCTACCGCCGGTAAATGGGATCTATCCATGCAGTACCTGCCGCAACCGACAGATGTCTCTGCAAAATGTTGGCGTCTTTCGCCGCCAAATTTTCCTTTTTTTCCCCCTTTTTTTTCAATTCCTCAGTCCCTGCAGACACCCCTTTCTCTCCCTTAGCATCCCCTAACTTTTCGAGAACCACCCTTGAACCCTCGAAAGCCCAGGACTCCTGACCACGAACTCCCCCGATTACTTGCCAACCTAACCTCACTTTCCCTATCCAGCTAGATACCACCTCCCACCCACGCTGAAACTCACTTTTTATCTCCCCAATTCACCCCACACAACCCTACTCACCTCCTCGGCTTCCACCCTCACACTCCACTCACACCTTCCACACAAATTCCGTAAAATTCTCTCTCCACCTGTCACTAAACACGTTCTCACTTCCGCCACCAACATGCAAGTCCCTCGTGCATGTAATAGTTTATGTGGTTGTGCCTTGTCAGCATCTGAACCACTATCCTTATGTATTTCTTGGGTAAACCCAGGATTTCCCTTGCTTTGTCCATCCCGTACGTAGAGCCCAGGATGGCTTTCGCCTGTCGGCAACCCTGGGTTTGTTCCAATTATTCCCGGTGCTTCGTCTGGGTCCAATTTTTTGATGGTCATCCCGAAGCTGGAAGACGCTAGTCCCAGTACCGGTTCCGTTCCTATGTTTTCACTTTCTGCGCCGCCTTTTGCCAACTGGTCAGCCTTTTCGTTGCCCTTGATTCCTGTGTCACCAGGAACTCATTTGAGAGCCACGTTGTTATTTTCTGCAAGTTGGTTTAATGCCTTTTTGCATTTCCGAACTAGCTCTGATATTATGTCTGGTTTCTCAACTGCAGTTCATGCCGCTTGGCTGTCCGAGCAGTTTGTAATCTGCCTACCAACAGCGTTTTCATCTAATAATGTCTCAGTACAACGAAGGGCGGCCATAACCTCCGCCTGAAAAACGGTGGCATGTCGCCCAAGCGGGATCTCTATTCCCTTCTTCCCGCGCTGTCATAGATTGCTGCTCCTGACCCTTATAATTTTTTAGAGCCGTCTATGTACCATATTTCTCCTTGAAGAAGCGGGTTACCAATTGCTTCCCACATATCCCTGCTTGAGGTGCAAACGCGGAAAGTCTTGGTGAAGTTAAAGCGTTTTATTATTTTATCTTGCCTCATTTCCAGAATTGGCAGTGTGCTGATGTCACTGGGGATCCTAGTGTGTCTAGTGTCCCAAGTCCATCTATTTTCTCTTGCCAGGCGGCCCATCGCGTGAGCCGCCCTGGCAGTTATCGCAACATGTAAGGGTTCTTCACAGAGCATGAATCCTATCGCTGCTGTGCGCGTAGTTCTGATTGCTCCCGCAACACTCCTACACGCTAGCATTTGTAATGGTCACAGCCTGTACTGCATCGTTTTAAGTTTCACCCGCGGTCACTAGACCACGGCCGCGTATCGGAGCCTTGGTTTAAGGACAGAGAAGTAGAGCCCTGCAAGCATTTTAGGCCTTAAACCCCACGTCAAACCAAACGCTCTTCTGCACATCCAAAATGTCATGACAAACTTCCTGCATTCGATGCGCAGCGCCGACCTTGTAAAACCCATCAACGTTTCCAGATGAGCCCCTCTGACTAGGATTACAAAGTCATCCGCGTAGCCCTGGGTATAATACACCTCCTTATTTAGCCTACGAAGGAGGTCGTCCAATACAATGCACCACAGGAGGGGTGATAGGACACCCCCTTGGCGCTATTCTCCTGACTAGGTCTTCGCTCTATCTGGGTTTGAGTCTCCTCCGGCATAGCATGCTTCCTATCCAGCTTACTAGCTGGTCTGGCACGCCACACCTCGAATCCTCTCGACAGATGACTTCTGGAGGAGTATTGCTGAAGGCACCCTCTATATCCAAGAAGGTGCCCACAGCATACCCCTTCTGTTCCAGCTGCTAATCGAATTTCGCCACGACAGCATGAAACACAGTTTCTACCGAGCAACCTGCCTGAAATATGTGCTACCCTTCATGCAGTGGGGAGGCTAAAAGCACTTCATTCCTGATATATCTCTCGACCAGCTTCTCCAACGTCTTCAGCATGAAAGACGTTATGATGATCGGCCGGAATTTTTTTGCAGCAATGTAACCCTCCTTCCCAGGTTTGGGAATGAAGGCCACTCTGCCATCCTTCCATGCCGATGGCACGTGTTTTAGGGCAATTCTTGTCCTAAATAGTTTCGTCAGTGGAGGGACCACGAACTCCACGCCCTTTTGTAAGAGCGCTGGATAAACGCCAACCACCCATGGTGATTTAATGGATCAGAAGGAACCAACGGCCCATTCCACCTTCCTGATATCAACGACCTTGGTGGCCAAATTCCAGTCAGCCTTCTCCCTCTGTTGGTCGAATATTGCGAAATGCAGTCTAACTATCGAAACTTTCTAGGAGAATATTTATTCAAATCCTATTGTAACGCAAAAATAAGAGGTTTGTGATATGGAAATATGATAAATTCGCGACCCTCTACGATGTGCCTGAACCGTTTGAGCTCTGCATACATAGAAAAATTTTGCGACCATATGCGCTGTACTTGCGTTGCGGCGTTGATAAAGATTTTTTAAAGAGTGCTAGCGGTTGCTAATCATCGCTCGCGCGTTGTTATAAAACTGCTCCTACCACGTAATCGGATGCATCTACATTTATAGATAATAGCGCTCCTACAACTGGACGAGCTAACATCACCGCGTTCGCTAAAGCATTTTTTAATTCCTCGAAGGCTTTTTTAAATCACTGGTCCACTCGATCGCAGATTTATTGTTTTTAGGACCCCCGAGTTGTTTATTTCACGGGTGCTGAATTCTCGCGGCATTGGGGTTGAATCGAATATAAAAATTTACTGATGAAAAAAATTGTCTTAAGACTTTAACCGTAGTCAGAAGAGGATAATTTATAATTGCTGTCACACGCTTGGGATCTGGTAGCACGCCCCGTAAATCGACCACGTATCCTGAACATTTTACTTCGCTCGACCCAAATACATTTTTGCCCGAATTAACTACTAAACCGAATTCCTGTAACCTTTTTAACAAACTACGTGCATGCTCTTCGTGCTCCGCATGACTTTTGGACGCGATTAAAATGTTATCGATAGAAGCATAATAAAAACCGAAATCGTGTAACACAAAATCCATAAGCCGCTGGTGAAATCTTCGGTGTGAGGCACTGGATAGCGATCTGGAACAGTTCGTGCGTTCAACGCAGAGCCGTAGTCTACGGTCTTTTTTTGTTACTAAGTGAAACGGCAATTGCCCATGGCCTCTTTGAGGGACAAAAGATCCCTTGCTGAATCATACTGTCAAATTTTGTTTTTGCCTCCTCAAAGTGGTCAGGTGCCAGTCATCGAGGTCTACAAAATTCAGGTGGTCCAGGAGTTGTTTTAATGTGAAGCTTGACGTCGTGCTTGGCAGTTTCTTCTTCGAATCCGGCCGATCTCATGACGTCGGGAAACTCAGCAAGTATGCGATGGTAGTTTATCGTTGCACCAATTGTTCTGGCTGAAATATACTTGCCGAATGATGCCTGGCCTCTTGTTGTTAATCCTGTAACCGAATCGATCAAGCTTCTATTTTTCGCATTAACGAGAAGTCCATAATGTGCGAGAAAATGCATCCCGAGTATGGGAATATCAATGTCAGCTACAATAATCAGCCATTTTAAACTGCGTCGTAGCGATAGATTTAAGTCCACAGAAATTGTGCCATACGTTGTTGTAGGCTTAGAGCTCGCGGCATGAAGTTCGTAAGCAGATCTTTTTGTGTGTCCACTTACGCGTTTTCGCGGATAAACACAGACGTCCGCGCGAGTGTCTATCAGAAAAGCTACTTTACTGTCTTGTCCAGTCACAAAAATTCGACGACTTTGTGAAGGGTAGTTGAGCGTCGCTATCGATAATGGCTGCTCGTGTTTCCCGCCTTCCAGGAGCACGTTTCGCGGCACTTACGAGCTTCTTCCGCGAATTTGTATTAGTAAAAGCATAGGTCCGATTTTGCCCTGCTCTTGCAGTTACGGGACTGACTTCGAGATCAAAAGTATCCATTTCCACGGGATTGAGATCCTCCACGACAACCTTTTGGCTTGTCGATAGCACTTATCTCCGCCTTGATCAGTATTAACTCTTCCTTTAGAGTCGCGAGACGAGTGTCCTGTGCCCTGTGTATTGCGTAGTAACTCGTAAACGCGTTAACCACAAATTCTGCAAAAAGTCTTTGTTCACTGATGCACCAATTATTGTAGCAATTTTCTGAAGCGCATTTTACTGGAGTCAGAAAGTTTTTTATTCAACGCGTCTTTCAAGGCTTTGTATTTGCCGTTTTTTGGAGGATTTTCAAGTACATCTTAGACCTCCTCGACGTATTTGGGCTTGAGATTCGCAAGCACATACTCAAATTTTCTTGCATCTCTGGTTACATTCTGCAGCATTGTATTTCGCAGTAATACAAGTAAATTTCGTTCCACTGTTTTCCTATTCACTCTTCACTTCATTCACAACTGGCGTTGTTGTATGAGGGTGTAGGCATGAAGTACACAGACACTTAATAAAACAACAATATTTTGAGAGTCGAAGTGATCTCTAAGCCGGTCAAACTGTCGACTGGTCGTAGGTACATCGGAGGGTCCTTCTGAAGGTTCGTAAGGGTAGTATGACTAATGATTAACGGTACTTATGCTACGTGACAAAATTAGTTTTCAAAAATCTGATAGTAAGGCCCAAGGTTTGTATTTAATTGCCGTATTGTACTGGTAGCGAGCACCTGCTACTCTACCGTAATTTCTATCCTCAGTTAGAAATTTGCGAGTCTGCAAAATTGAGAGAAACTACAAAATGTAGTGTTTAAAGATAAAAATACAAAATGCACATACTCGCTACATCCTATTCAATTAATTTGCTGGAAACTCTCACCAGCGATGCATAGAAAATGAGTTATTTCACAATTAGTGGTTTTTTTAAATTATTCGCTAAACGTCGACTTCTAAGCTTCTATGAAACTTCGACTTCTATGAAACTTTTAGAAATAGAACAGTCGATTTTTTTCTTTGTTTACAAGAAATTTCATACATTTTAATTCTTATACACAGGTACTTGAGACTTGGGATGGACTGGAAAAAAAGCAATTTGAAAAAAATACTCTTTCCATGCTAAACTGAATGTTTTGAGCTAATAATATTTCACTTTTAACTCATTTTCATGAAATCATGTTGATTAACCTTTTTAAAATAAAAAATTGTGTTTTCTCAAAAAGAGTCCAAACGATTTTTTTGGCTTCAAATGATCGCAAGACATCCCAGAACTCCCAGAAGTTCAAACAGAAAAAAAACCGTTAGCTGCAAGTATTTTGGGTGGAAGTCATTCGAGACCCACCGTGTGTTATCATGCCTAATTATTTCATATTCAATTAAGTCTCTTTTCATTTTCCTCGGAAACCATTGGCCAAATCGGTAAATGGAAAGAAAAAAAATTGTTCGTTTTATTTTGATGTTAAATTTACTAGATTTCAATAATTCAATCTTTGAAATATAAATAAACGTTGTATTATTAGTTTATAACTGATACACCTTTAAAAACTGCTGTAAAGTTATTACGGAAAAGGAAATTTTCATTGTAAAAGGAGCTTGAGGGGATGAAAAAGGCCTCCTCTTTTTTTTTATACATTTATTATTCATCATTGCTGATTATTATTTATTGTTTGTTGTATATGTAGGTAATAGATGGTTTTACTGTAATAGTTTAATAGATTCATTTTATCAAAACGCAAGAATTTATCTGTTAAAATATTAATGTATTTAAAAAATTAAGAATTTTTTCTTTGATAAATGTTAAACAAATTGACAAACCTGTATATACTATAATTTCATTTGTTCATACAGACCGGTCAAATACACCAATCGAATGGTCTTAACATAACAAATAAATCAATTACCTTAAAAATTATTCTTTTTAATTTATGAGCGAAAAATTAAAAGCTTACAAAATTCTTAAATGTGAACATTTGTTTGTGAAGATAGCTACATTTTGTTGAATTATATCAACTGTATGCCACCCGGTATTTGAAAAAATTTGGTTTACAGGGCCTGACATTACTGCCAATACTTTTTAATTCCAACGATATTGATTAAATTAACCTCAATCTTATTTCTTCAAAGGGATGTATTTCATAAAAATCTACTTATAAATTCTTTTCCCATAAATATAATGAAAATTTCAAAAAAAAAATCACATTGAAAACGGTTTTTGAGACAAATATATTATCGAGAAAAAAAATTGTTCATTAATCCACCTCTAAACCTAATCAATAATGGGCTCTATTTAACTCTGCAATCCCTCCAAATGGCATGAACATAGCTCAACTTATTTTCTAGTTATCATAAAAAAGTATTGTGAAGTATACTAGCGTGCCCAAAAAAAGTTTTATTTTAAATTTTGAAAACGCTAACTTTTAAATTTGTTCCTTCTGGTGAAAAAATACTGCTATACATTTTCTTCAATTAAAAAAAATTTGCAGATGTTCCAGCAGGCCATTTTAGGTCTAAAAATGAGTTTTATTAGTTTTCAATTTTTAAGAAATACTAATTTGAGGCCAACAAATTATTTCACATAAGAAAATTATTTTTTATTTATTGAAGATTAAGCCCTAGATTTTATGAAACAAAAACAAAAATTTCAGAGATGTTATCGGGCTGAGAATACAAAAATTCGTAATTTAATCACTGTTCTTTAACAGTGTTACGTAACTATTACAGAAACACCATGTTACAGACTATCCATGAAATTAATTTCAAGTGAATTATGAGTATAAAATACTTTCTAAACCTTTATTATAGAAAATGAATATGTAGAATATTATTTGAGGATGTCATTTTTTATAATAAATACGATTCAGGTTCAGGGAAATAAGGTGTGGAGGGCATCCTATTCACAAAGATTATCGTTAATAATGGTTTTTAAATCAACGAGTAATTTTTCTCAGTACCGGTAGTGTCTTAACATAGAGAAGAAGGTTTATTTTGTAAAACTGTTTAATGACAAAAATATATCACGTCTTTATATAACGTGTAAGCTCATTTACATAATTGAAGTTAGGCTATTTTGTTTTGCATCGTAAACTCGTAAATGTGATCATCGCGAGTAATTTATTATCAACATATGAACATACATTACGTGTTACTTCATTTGTCTGAAGCACAAAAACTTTATTCTCTCTCTATACAAAAACTACTACTACAACATCTACTACAACACTACTGCATACAACACAGTTCGCTAACGCAGAATATCGCACGCTCGGCAATACATTATTGCATTCCTTCAATGTGTATAACTTGTGCTACTTACGATTTACACTTTTTATATTAAAATTACAAAATTGAGTTTAATCTGTCAAAATCTAATTAATTTTGAATTCGGAAAATGAAGATCTCAATTGTACTGCAAATACTTACTCATATAAGTATTTTTCTAGTGTCAGCTCTTCCTCAAGATATGAGCAAGATAATTGTAAGTAATAACAAAATAAATTATAGCACATATACATCAGGGTGACCCTTATTTTTCTCTTTTCGAATTTCTCTGCTCTCACCCCCCAGTTTTGTTCGAATACCCAACAAAAAAATCTCAAAATTTGAGCAAAATCGGTTAATATTTAGGGGTGGCGCAAGACCATGAAGTTTCCCATAGATATAACATGGGAAAAGTCAGCTTTTTGTAAATCTAATATTTACGCGATAATATGTTAAAAATAATTCCGTGTTTCAGTATATTGTTCAGAATTCGTCAGAGAATAAGAATCAATTATAAATTTTGAGGTTGAATAATTTTAAGCCACTCTTATGGTTCCCCAAAGAAAACCCCATAAGTGACAAATTTGAATTTTACGTAATATTGCGGTTTATTGACGCTTTTTAAAGGTTAAAGAAAAGTCATTAATCGGCAATTTAAGAGTACCCAGTAATTTGTTAACTGATATTTAATTGTTTAAACAATATTAATGTGTTTAAATATGTGTTTTTCTCAGTTAAACCTTTGCGGCGCACATTTTTTTATCAAACAAATTCTACTGTTATATGCACCTTAGGGGGTTTTCGGGGTCGCTGATCACGAATCTAAATTCAGATTTCCAAAATTCAAAATCGCGGATCCAATATGGCGGACGAGTTTTTTAAAAAGTTGTTAGATTTTCATAAAACTTTTTACTCGGGGGTTTTCAAGGTCGCTGATTACGAATCTGGATCCCGAGTTAAGAAATTCAAAATGGCGGATCCAATATGGCGCACATATTTGTCGGCCATTTTGAATTTTGGAAATCAGGCTTCAGATTCGTGATTACTGACCCCCAAAACCCCCAGATGCCAAGTTTCATGAAAATCCTTCGCATTTTTGAAAACTCGTCCGCCATATTGGATCTGACATTTTGAATTTCGTAAATCTGGCTCCGGATTCGTAATCAGCGACCCCCAAAACCCTAGAGTACCAAGTTTCATTTCAATTTATTCAACACGTCGTTCAAAACTGAATTCTTTCGTAAAAAAGAGCGATTTTCAAAATTTGTTTATTTATAACTATTTATAATTTTACACAATACGTTCGTCAACATGCTTTTTCACATTCTTCAATGCTTCAAATACGATATCAATCAGAAATTTTTGTTATTACTTCAAAAACATTGAATCTAGAGAAAAAAGTTGTGAATAAAAAAGGTGGTAACCTGGGTTACCAGTGCGCCGCAAAGGGTTAACTCGCGAAATGAACATATTTTCCAGACTTTATGATTTATTTAATCAATGATAACAATAAAATAATTTGTTCAAATAATTTCACAAGTATTTGAATAATACGTATTTGTTCAATTATATATTTTACCTAAAAAAAAGCAGGAGAATCATTTTAATTCACTAAATTTTCGAAAAATTTCAATATTTTTGAGTACTTATTTGTTTATTATGAATACTCGTAGATGTTTGAACAAACTTAAATTTTTGAAACAATTTGTTTGTTTACATATTTTATTTTTGCTATTTTTAGAAAGATTGAAATATTTTTATGTTCTGATTTGCTTTTTAAGAATACTCTTAAATGTTTAAACAAATGAAAATTGTGTAAACAATTGAATATTAGTTAAAAAATAATTGGGTAATCTTAAATTACCGATTAATGATTATTTATGTTTTAAAAACTGTTATAAATTGTCAATAAACCGCAATATTACGTAAAATTCAAATTTGTCACTTATGGGGTTTTCTTTATGGACCCATAAGAGTGGCTTAAAATTATTCAACCTCAAAATTTATGATTGATGCTTATTCTTTGACGAATTCTGAACAATATACTGAAACACGGAATTACTCGTAACATATTATCGCGTTTAAATATTAGATTTACAAAAAGCTGACTTTTCCCCATGTTAAATCAATGGGAAACTTCATGGTCTGTCCCATCCCTAAATATTAACGGATTTTGCTCAAATTTGGAAATTTTTTTTTGGCATTCGAGCAAAAGTGGGGGATGATAGCAGAGAAATTCGAAAAAAAAATCCACCAAGTACAAATAAGAACCACCCTAATATACATAATACGATATGAGTTAGTTAAAAATAGAATAAACATCTTTTTTTCGTTTCTAAATATCAAATAGAGAAAAATGATTACTGATGACGGTTACCCGTTTGAGGAATATAACTTGAAAACGCAAGATGGTTACTTTCTTAAAATGCATCGTATACCAGGCGGAAAAAGAGAAAAAATTAAGGAAATTCAAGGAAATAAGCCTATTGCTTATCTCGTCCATGCCCTCATACAAAGTTCCATAGATTGGGTTATTACTGGACGAGATGTATCCTTAGGTAAGATTCTTTGAATTATCAAATCCAAGAAATTTAACCACGGCGTAAAATCCCTCCATTAAACAAAAATGATTAAAAAATGTGAATTAAGGTTAGAAGAGAGTATTTATTATTACAAACAAATCATTACGTTTGACTTTTTAACTAAGTAGTTGAGCTCTCAAATAAAAAATATGAATTCTCATTGCAATATCTAATCGTTGATATTTCAACCAATCAATATTTTGATTTTAAATTTAAAAAAAGGTATAATTTCGACCAAGATGAATTTTCAACAAGAAAGTTAATTATTACACAAAAAAGGTAAATTTGCAACCAAATAATATAATTTACAGCTACAAAATATAAATTTTCAACCCAAAATAAAATAGTTACATTTTCAGTTAGAAAAATTAATTTAAAAAAATGTGTTTTCTACCACTTAAATTCAACTAGAAAAGATGAAGCCTAATCTTCTACACGACAAGAATTATTTTTAACAAAATACATAAATTTTCTAAAAAATAGTTGAATTTTCTACCAATCAGTTATATTTTTCAAATAAAAAGTGTAGTTTTTAAGCAAATGGTTGAATTTTTAACCAAAAAGATGAATCAGCAACTAAGAAGATTACATTTCTAACAAGAAAGACGAAATTTCAATAAAATACAAGAATTTTGAAACAAGCAGTTGCATTTTTTACCAAAGAAGATGAATCTTCTACGAAAAACAATGAATTTCACACAAAATACAGGTATTTTCTACAAAATAATTTAATTTTTAAACAAAAAAGATAACTTTTTACCAAATTGTTGGATTTTCAATTCAAAAGGAGGAATTTTGGGTCCATATCAGCTCACATGCGGCAAGTCTCTCTGCGGCGTGTCACATCTGCGGCATGTCACAACTGCGGCATCTCTACCCAGCGGCTTCTCTCCCGCGCGGCATTTCTCACAGTGAAATTGACATTTTTTCGGCATCTCTCGCCAGTGGCAAGCCTCCCTGTGGCATCTCTCCCCTCAACAAATTTTTTTAAGTCCAAATGCAAATGGCAAAACTGCGGCAACTCTCCCAGGACTTATTGTCTCCCCGGCGGCATCTCTCATCCGGAAAAAATTTTCAAGTCCATATAAAATGGCAAAACTGCAGCAAGCCTCACAGGACTAATTGTCACATCTGCGGCATCTCTCACCCGCGGCATCTCTCATCCGGGAAAAATGTTCAAGTCTACATCAAAGTGGCAAAACTACGGCAAGTCTCACAGGACTAATTGTCACATCTGCGGCAAGTGTCCCAGGATGGATTGTCACATCTGCGGCATCTCTCCCACAAGAAAATTTTCTAAGTCATTCTAAAGATGGCTAAAATGCGGCAAGTCTCCCCAGCGGCATCTCTCCCCCAAGAAAATTTTCTAAGACGTTCTAAAGATGGCAAAAGATGGAGACGGAGGGTGCATACTCTGTCACCTCTATAGATTCTATAGATGCCCGATTTCACCTACTATTTATATTTCAAAATATTAACCGACTATCTGCGAAATATTAAAGATAATCTGATGAGGGAATCGGTATGATTCCGAAACGTCATTTTTGTGTACAATAATTTTAATAAATGGTCTGGAAGAAGTCGATTAAATAAGGTTTTTCCTTAAAAATTCTAAATTGTTATTCCCAGACGTTAAATCAAGAATATTTACATCACGAAAATTCTTTTCATACTTAGAAAATGTTCTTGGGGGAGAGATGTCGCTGGGGAGACTTGCCGCATTTTTGCCATCTTTAGAACGACTTAGAAAATTTTCTTGGGAGAGAGATGCCGCTGGGGAGACTTGCCGCATTTTTGCCATCTTTAGAATGACTTAGAAAATTTTCTTGTGGGAGAGATGCCGCAGATGTGACAATCCATCCTGGGACACTTGCCGCAGATGTGACAATTAGTCCTGTGAGACTTGCCGTAGTTTTGCCACTTTGATGTAGACTTGAACATTTTTCCCGGATGAGAGATGCCGTGGGTGAGAGATGCCGCAGATGTGACAATTAGTCCTGTGAGGCTTGCTGCAGTTTTGCCATTTTATATGGACTTGAAAATTTTTTCCGGATGAGAGATGCCGCCGGGGAGACAATAAGTCCTGGGAGACTTGCCGCAGTTTTGCCATTTGCATTTGGACTTAAAAAAATTTGTTGAGGGGAGAGATGCCACAGGGAGGCTTGCCACTGGCGAGAGATGCCGAAAAAATGTCAATTTCACTGTGAGAAATGCCGCGCGGGAGAGAAGCCGCTGGGTAGAGATGCCGCAGTTGTGACATGCCGCAGATGAGACAAGCCGCAGTTGTGACATGTCGCAGATGTGACATGCTGCAGATGTGACATGCCGCAGATGTGAATTGCCTCAGGTGTGACATGCCCCAGGTGTGACTTGCCGCAGGTGTGACTTGCCGCAGAGAGACTTGCCGCATGTGAGATGATATGGACCCGGAATTTTATACAAAACAGTCGAATTTTCAAACTGAAAAGGTGAATTCTTAAGGAATCATGTAATAGACCATATTTTGACAAACGAATATTTTAATTTAAAATAAAAGAACAGATGAGTTTAATCAAAATAGAAGAATTTTCAGAAATTTAGTTAAATCGTCAACCAAAAGAGACTCATTTTCAACCGAACAGTTGCGTTTTTAAACAAAATAGACAAATTTTCAACCAAGAAAATTAATTTTTAACCAAAAAGATACATTTTTATCAAAATACATTAATTTTCAACCAAACAGTTGCATTTTTGTATTTGTATTTGGTATTTGTATTTATTTGTGAAAAGTCTCTAGGGCTAGACAGCCCTATAAGGAACAGGTGATACATATTAAGACAATAGAATATGGTAGCGATCGATCGGACAATTAATAAAAAATAAAAAAAGTAAATAAAAATAAGCAAGAGATATTTAAGAAGAATACCATACATAAACGTAAGTAATTATACATATTTGAAAGAAAATGGATACATGCACAAGTTTATATATATCACTATTACAGATGGGCTTAAGTATTACCAGTGAGTGATTTCCAGGGTAGAATTTGAAGTGTATAATAAGTAAGCAAAAAGAAGTTTTCTAAAGTGATATTGTGACGGTGCATTTCTAATTGTAGAAGGTAAGTTATTCCAAAGACGGGCACCACGAATCATAAAAGACCTTCGCATTTTACACGTGCGGTGTGGTAGAATTTTTAGTACTTTTTCCCTTTCACGGAGTTTGGAATGTGTCGGTTGATCTTTGTCAATAAAATGGAAGAGATTAAACAGATAACGCAGGGCTTCATTAGTTAATAGACTATAAAGCAAGTTACCCATATGAAATTGTCTTCTCTTGGCGACGTTAAGAAGTCCTGCTCTTTCTCTGTATTGAGTAATATGTTCACTTTTAGGGATGTTATAGATGAACCGAATGCAGGCATTAAGCGCACGCTCAAGTCTGACATTCAGCTCATCAGTAATATCATCATATACCACGCAGCCGTAGTCAAAGAAAGGAAGTATGAGGCTTTTAACTAAGAGGATACGAGTAGGAGTGGGAAGTGATTCTTTATTTCTGTTAAGCTGTTGGAGGAATCGAAATGTTTTCCTCGAAATATCTGAAGCTTGTTCATTCCAAGTGAGAAAACGATTAAGTATAAATCCTAAATCTTTTGCAGAGTCCACAAACCGAATGATACGCCCCTCAATCAATAGCGGAGGTAGGGTGGCAATTGTTTCGAGTTATGGAGAGGAAGAAGGGCCCATGATTATAGCCATAGTTTTAGCAGGGTTAAGAATGAGGCCACTTGTCGAGGACCACTGCACCACCATATCGATATCCTCCTGTATCTTTCGGAGTAAGCTTTTAAGAGTAGCAATAGGTCCAGAGAGGTAAAGTTTAAAATCATCAGCATATTTATGATAGTTGCAGTAACAAAGCTGTCTACCAAGTTCAGAGGTATAGATATTAAAAAGGGTGGGCGCAAGAGAGGACCCCTGATGAACACCACTCCCAACCTCCACGCAATTAGACCGCTCGCCATTGCTGAGCTGTACTCATTCAGAGCGGTTACTAAGATAGGATTCAAACCATTTAACATACATAATTGGAGAGGTGTAATCATTCAAGCCTGGCCAATAGTAGTTTATGGTTAACTGTATCAAATGCCTTAGAAAAGTCGAAAAGAACAACAACCGTAATCTCCCTTCTATCTATTGCAAGTTTAATGTCAGAAGTTACTTTGAGTGAAGCTGTAAGTGTACTATACTTTCCACGAAACCCGGATTGCATTGGATTCATTAAGTTGTTAATTTCAAGGTGTGCCGTAAGTTGCTGATGGACGATACGCTCGAAAGGTTCAGACAAGGCACTAAGGATGGATATAGGGCGGAAGTCTTTAGGAGATGTAGGGTTAGATATTTTAGGAATAGGGCGAATAATCGCCTCTTTCCAGATGTCGGGAAATATACCCACCTGGAGAGATGCGTTGTAGATGTGCAAGAGAATAGGGCCAAAGATTGGCAATCCAAAGCGATTTAACGAAAAAGGATTCATTTTTAACAGAAAACTTTAATGTTCTACCAAATAGGACGAATTATTAACAAAATACATGAATTTTCAAGGTAATAGTTCAATTTTAAAGTATAAAAGTTCAATTTTCAATTTAAAATATCAATTTTCAACCAAAAATGGAATAGTTCTATTTTCAGTTCAAATAATTGATTCTCAACCAATGAAATCGAATTTTCAACAAGCATCTGCGCCAAGTTGTCCTGCCTTGTATGGTAATGTGGCGCGTTTCGATTTCAATTCATAATTATTGAATAAAAAACAAATTATGCAGAAAAATTAGGGAAATTTTATAAGAATAAGATAAATATATTTACATTTAATATTATTAACATATTTGAGGGATTATGTCTGCCGAAATTTCAAGAAAAAATGTTTTTTTAACAGTGCAGAATGTCTTACAATAATTGGAGGGTTATGTCTTCTGGAACGTCAAAAAAAAAAATTTTTGTTAACAGTGCAGAATGACTCACCAATATGAAAAATAAGATAATAAAGGATATATTTAAATAATGATCAATTATCAATTTTCAAACAATTCTTTATATTAATCTATAATATTAAGACAAGGTACACTGTTAGAAAAATCTCTACTAAATTTAGTATACATGTAATGGAAGTAAGAATGCATAACATGAAATTAAATTTAGTATACCAGCATACAGTAAATTTAGTATATTCATACTGAATTTAGTATACACGTATATGAAATTTAGTATACGCGTGTACTAAATTCAGTATAAATATACTAAATTTACTGTACGCTCGTATACTAAATTTAATTTCATGTTGTGCATTTTTGCTTCCATTACATTATACTAAATTTAGTAGAGATTTTTCTAACAGTGTACAACCCGAATGCGCCATATTAGTCGTATGTGAATAGTATTTAATACAGATTTTTTTCATAAAAGTTTAATAATTTTACTCAAAATGTTAAACTTCAAAGAATTCAAGAACCTCGGAACAGTATATTTCCAAAAAATGTTATAAGTTTACACGAAACTTCTGTATTTTTTCACTTGTTTTCAGCTACTCTGAAAATACAAGCGAAAGAACCAAAACTAACTTTTCGTCATAAAAATCAGGCAATTAATTTAATTATCCCAATTTTTTAATAATGTAACGTTAAAAACATATATACATGTAATGAAACTACCTCCACACGCAGAAAATGCGTTAATATTCGAAAACTCGTACGCGCCTCATTAGCCGCCACGTCGCATTCTCCGCCGCTCCAGGTGGGTAAACCTGGAAGTACCACCATGCCCAAACAATGTATAACCTATGCCAGAATAAAGGGCTCATTTAAGGCTCATTTAATACCCAAAAGCCAAATTTTGGGCTCTGCATTTTTTAAAAAAAATGCATGGTACTGCCAGCTTTACGTAAAGCTAGCAGTACCATGGCAGAAATTTTTGTTAAATCAACTTTTTTCTTTTACAGGAATTGAGGGCTCCTTTAGGGCTCTTAAGTGACCCCTGGCGCAATTTTTCAAAAACAACCCCTATCACAGAAAAACTAACCTAAAATATCAATATGCACTAATTAAAAAAGTGAGTACATCAGAATTAAGGGCTCATTTTAGGCTCTCCAACGACCCCAAAACGAATGTTACAAAACCATCCCTTAACATTCGAAAACTACCCCTTACCCAAAAGTACTCACAAAGTGCAAGAAAAAGTATTGCATTGGAATACTAAGCCTTACTAAATAAATTAGCATTTTTCTACTAAAGATTGTGAGAAATGCTTACTAAAACAATTACTAAACGACTTTGCAATATTTCAGGAGTATAAAACTATTGCCTATTTAGAATTCAGATATAGAGCGTATGTCTATTCGTCAGTCGATAATAATTATCATTTTCACCTTATGCATTTGAATTTCAAATCATGAACATTTAAATAAGATTAAAATGTATTTACATCACAGAAAAAATGATATTCAAAATATGAGTAGTAAATATTCTGTCCATATATAAACGGAAAAAAAATTTTTGTTTGAACAGAAAAGTGCTGAAAAATCAAATAAACAAAAGTAACGCACATTTAAAAAAAGTAATTTTTGTTTTTGAAAGAGGAAACTGTGTTTCCGAATCACAAATTTGCATAACTTTGAATTAGGTACACTGCAGTCCCGCTATAGAGACCGTCTCGAGGGCACCCTTAATGGCCTTTGTTCTATCTCGGGACTCTCTAAACCATAAACAATCAGGGCCGTGTGAACTTTTTGTCTTAAAAGAAAATATTTTTTTTGTATTTTTGCCATTTTGGTTTTATAATATCAAAATGAAAGTGAAAATGTTTCTGCTCGAAAATCAAACTTTATCAAAGTACTGATTTTTAAGTATGTACGTACATATATATGAGGGTCGCCATTTCAATCGAAGAAAAAAATTCCCGGTCATTTCCCGATTTTTTCTCGGTTCGCAAACATTTTTCACGGTCAGTAAAACTGAAAAATTCGAACTCTAAAGCTAAACATCTACTCTGAAGCTAAACATCTTTCCATTTGAAGTAATAAAAAAAAACAAAAAATTAAAGCACTCAAAGTGGAACTCTTGAATTTTAAACTTTTTAAGTTGAAGTTTAAAAGATTTTTAATTCAAAAATTTTGTATTCGAATGCTCAATAATTTACACCTATAAAATGGAAGGTACCAGCCCTTGTCTTTTATAAGGGGAACATTTATAGCAGGACTGCAGCGTATATATCACTTCGCGAGTTTATAAGTTGGAATCTAAGAAAAATATGAAAATGTAAATGTAACAACAAATTCTGGTATAAATTCCATTTATTTTTATTTTAAGAGCAAAAACTGCTGATATACTTCATTCTCAGTTTATTGTCAAATTCCTTCACGGGGTGGTTTTCGAGTTTTAAGGGTGATTTTTGACAACGTTTTTGATGTTTTCGGACAACTAAAAATATTTCAAACTGATGCAATACTTTTTCTTGCACTTTGTGAGTACTTGTGGGTAAGGGGTAGTTTTTGAATGTTAAGGAATGATTTTGGAAAATTTATTTTGGGGACGTTAGAGAGCCTAAAATGAGCCCTTAATTCTGATGTACTCACTTTTTTAATTAGTGCATATTTGTTTTTTAGGGTAGTTTTTCTGTGATTGGGGTTGTTTTTGAAAAATTGCACCAAGGGTCTGCACCAAGCACTGCTAGCTTTACGTAAAGCTGGCAGTACTATGCATTTTTTTTTTAAATTCAGAACCCAAAATTTGGCTTTCGGATATTAATTGAGCCTTAAATGAGCCCTTAATTCTGGCTTAGGTTATATATTGTTTGGGCATGGTGGTACTTCCAGGTTTACCCACCTCGCCGCTCTCGTACATTAAAGTTTCAAATTATAATCATAATAAATTTATATGTATTCCATCTACATGTTATATATATTATTCTATACGCTGTGTAATGGTACTTTTTGCCCCACACGTGGAGTAAGAAGTACCAACATAAATAAGACGAATTCTTTTATTTTAAATTGCACAGAAGGAACTCACTTTCACCGTCACTTTCGCAATTAATACAGACAAAAATTTTTGATTTCCGGTTCACAACATACTTTTCATGAGTCCAGTTTTTGCTTACGTGACACTGGATCCATTGCTCGCCTGGGATGCTTTCAGAATAAGCTTCACAACAGGCAGACGATACTACATTTTTTTTCGATAGCTAGTTATTTGGAAATAGTCTAATCCCATACAAACTCTGGGGTAGAAAGTGCCGCGTGGCACATTTTACCCCAACACATTCCCATTATTTACATTCAACATTTCTGAGACAACACAAAATATTTTGATCAGCAACCTCTCTGCACTACAAGAATACATAATTACGCACAGAATAACACCTACTTCATGATAATGACACGGAAAAATAAGTGTTCTGCACAAAAAACAACTTAACCTTAGCCACAATCTCGAAAACAGCTTTTAGCGGCTGCCAACAGCTATCAGGCGTTTATGGTGAATCAACCGATCGATGGAAAATGTCAGATCGAGTAACACATTTTTTTTGTGTGTTATGGTATGTGGCACTTCTTCTTTGCGGCACTTTTGACCCCGCTCTACCCTATATAGGTTATGGACGGCCCCTTACTTTTATTCGCACATAATAAATTATAAAATTGTATGTTCACAATTTAAGAGAGCATATATTCTTCATTTTACGATGATTAATTAGCATATTTTATTAAAAGCTTATCTGCTCGCTGACAAAGGATTTGACGTGTGGTTGGGAAATAATCGAGGAACAATTTTCACCCAAAAGCATCAAACTTACTCAGCAGCAAGTCCCAGTTTCTGGAACTTTAGGTGAAACTAGAATAATTAGTAAAATAACTGAATATAAATTGCATTTTTGAAATATTTTTTTTTTTAATGAATAAGGAAAAATTAAATTAATTTTTTCACAGTTGGCACGAAAGTGGTGTTATCGACATTCCCGAAACAATAGACTTCATTTTGAATCAGACTGGAAAAAGTGAACTTTTTCTTGTATGTTATTCCCAGTCATGTACCGAATTAGTAGTCATGGCATCCCTAAAACCTGAATACAATAAAAAAATAACTTTAGCACTGAACATGGCACCACCTGTTTTTTTTGGAAATACTAAAGGACTTCCGCGGCTGTTTTTTGAGTTTTTCCGTCCTTCAATCTCAGTGAGAACAATCTTAGAAATACTTATTAAAAATTTACTATTGAATTTCTAAGTCTGATGTTATACAAATAATAGTATAATATTACTTTATTATTTTGATTATTTTTTCATACGTACGATAAGCACTAACTTATATTTATGATCATAGCGGATGAAAGATATAAGTCACTTCGGTGTAATAGTGTCACCCATCTTGCTATATATTGAAAGCTTGTATTTAAAAGATAGAAAATCAGCATTACAGGCTTTCAACAATCTAAGTTCATTTTTTGGAAGGGACTCCAACGGTGTAGATTTGGTAAAAATAACTTCATCTTCTTTAACTTTTAATATTTCATAAAATTTCTATTAAGGTTACTTGAAAAAAACTATGATTTTTAGGACGTTGTGCATAAAGAAATGGTATACGTTCCTGGGGGAGTATCTACAAAACAATTCACTCATTACATGTTCGGTGGCTTTAACCCAGGTAATCGTACAATTCATAAAAAATATTAATAAACTTCTCAATTATATAAAAGCAGGATTACAAGAAATACACGGAGAAAAATGGATGTTTAAATGTAGATGTTCAAAGGGTAAGATTGTTCCGCCTAACATGCAGATATTCATGCCAATCATCTACTATCTTTTTGAGATGTTAGGCGTAAAAATATTTTTATGTTAAACTGTAACATATTCAGATGTTAAAATCATCTGAACGCATGCGCATTGCGCATTCGAATTTCACGACTATATTTGACGGCTATATAATTTCGATTTTACAATTATGGAATATTACAATTTTTGAACATTTTCAAAGAATCAAAATTAGCTATCCTTAATTAAAATTGTATAACGACTTTTGCCTGTCTACACGACGGAACAATGTTCTTAAGTTTGAGTTTATATTGACTCGAACACCTTTGAACATTTGACACGTGATTTGACAAAATGTTTCTGAATTTATAATGAAATATGAGTTTAAGTTACGTCAAATAGATAGAATTTTAAATGCAGATTACATATTATTCGTTCTCAGCTTACTTACCCCGTTTTTATTTTTTATTTTGAATTAAAAATATTAAACATAACCTCAGCTAGACTGAATGTATTATCTGATCGGCATTTCATACCCTGTATCTGTTTTTCGTTCATGTACGAAAATTCAAGTTTAGTTTTAAATTCACAAATAAGTTATCAATTAATTCCTTAAATGCTCAGAAATAAGTAAATTCCTCAAATATTTACAGCCGTTAGTTGACATAACCATACATATAATATTTCGGATATTTCAGGTTGAACATTTTGGATGTTTCAGAGTAACATTTTGGATGTTTCAGAGTAACATCTCACTTTTTAATATCTACAGATCCTAACTTTGAACATCTAGATTGCTGTCCTATAGTTAAACATAAAATATGTTAACCCTGAAGATCTAGATGTTACGTTTAAACATCCATTTTTCTCCGTGTAATTTAGAAATATTTTGAGGCACATCTTTTCCTATAATGTTAAGAATGAAAAAACATAAAATTCGCAATAGATTTATATCCAGTCAATTTATTTTTGTTTTTGTAATTATAAAAACCAGAATCAATTCGCAATTCAAGTTGAACGCTTGGAATTTGAAATAATTGAAAATTTAAATGTTTTTGAAATTTTTACTTTCATAAAATTTTTATATTTTGATATAAATGTAATTCATGCAGAATAGAAAGGCAGGAAACTCAAATGCAGAACTTAATAGTTCATGAGAGTTTGTTTACAATTGTGTAATTTAATTTTTTTCTACACAGGTACTTTTCGACAATATGATTATGGAAAAAGTGGAAATATGAAAATATATAACTCAACAGTTCCTCCAGACTATCCCCTGGAAAAAGTGACTGCACCTATGGCCATATTTCAAGGGCTTCAAGATTTCATAGCTAATCCAGAAGTACGAATGAAACCATAACAAATAATTTCAAATCGGAGTGGTCTTTATATTTTCATATAATAGGGTGATTACCAAAAAGTTGACAGCTTTTCCTTTGAATAATAAATTCTTTTTAAAGTTATCTCAATTGAGTACTTGTATCAGAGCACAATTTAATGAAGTTTTAGAACTTCAGACGATTTCGTTCAGAAATTATAAATAAAAAATTACGCAAAATGTCTTGTCTCGCATATATTCCAAATTGTGAATTCTAAATAAAAAATGGCTAAACAATTTTACCACAATTTTTCACATATGTATTTGAGATTAAAAAAAATTCAAAAATCGATTTTTGAACGTTGATTTTGAATAACAGTTAATAATGATCACTATTTTTGTGTAATATATATTTTTTAAATATCCGATAACGGTCCATATTAATGTATCATACTATAAGATGAGAGGATATTTTGAAACGCTGAAGTTTAAGTCAAATAAATCGTGAAAATAATCATCTTTCCCAAAATTTTTAATGTTTTTATCTGTTCTGGATATATTTTGAAAAGATTAATTTTTTTTTGTTAAATCATAGTGGCATGACCAGTCACGCGACATTTAGTAACGTGCAAAATTCATATCCATC
This sequence comes from Andricus curvator, assembly GCA_932195095.1. Classification (NCBI taxonomy): domain Eukaryota; kingdom Metazoa; phylum Arthropoda; class Insecta; order Hymenoptera; family Cynipidae; genus Andricus; species Andricus curvator. The sequence continues at coordinate 280,119 of CAKNYM010052876.1, forward strand.
ACAAATATAGTCCTTGATATCTTAGTTATATATTTTCATATTCGCTTGGATTACCCTAAATAAAAAAAAATTCATTTAGACACGTTGGAAATTGTTTTGTTTGTGAAAATCATATTGTCCCAAATAGTCAACTTTTTGCCAATCACTTAATAAATATTAATTTTATAAGTTTTTTCTTTGCTCAATAAAAATTGATGTTCTATATTTTCTTTCAGGACGTTGAAATGCTAGTAAAAAAACTTCCAAATGTTGTCTGTAGAACAAAATTCAAGAAATTTAACCACCTTAGTTTCACATTAACCAGAGGAGTAAGAAAACTTGTCTACGAGAAAATTGTAGACATATTTATCAATTACGAAAGAAACAAAACTTGTGACTAGTGAAAATAAAATAAATTTTATGTTGAATTAAAAACTTTACAAAACCATCCACACTATTCTCGTTTTCACTAAAAACTTTTATTGATTATTTTTATTGATTTATTTATTGATTAAAAAAACATTCAATTTGGTTGCTTCTCCTCGATTAAAGGTATTCCAGAAAAATAGAAAAAAAAATTGATGACAAAAGCGAAAGCATGTTTTTTATTCACGGTGTGTCTCGACTGACACGATCATTTCGAGCACAAACAGAAAAAAATCGTTTTGGGCCTTTTTTAAGGAAACTCAATTTTTGATCTTTATGAGGAGGTTAGTTAACATATTGAAACCCTTTATTATTAAAAAATGGTAGGTTCACTGAAATTCGATGAGCGTAGAGAAAATAATTTCAAGAAAGTATTAAGTACGGTGAAAATTAAGAAAAAATTAGTTTTTTGAAAATTGCTTCTTTCCCGACTATACTAACATAAGTTCCAAGTACCTATATAAGAGTGAAAGTGCCCTTAGAATTCTATTTTTCGTGAATAATTTTTTAACAATTCTAGGTTTGCGGAAATAACTTATTTCCTGTGCATCGCTGGTGAAAGTTGCAAGTTAATTATTTAGAAAAGATTTAATTTTTAGTAGATTGAAAAAACATTGCTTCAACTCTAATATTACTAAAGTACACATAATGCTCGTAAATTGAAAATTTGCACTATTATACATATTATGTATTTTATATATTTGCTATTATATATTTGCAAACGAGAAATTAAAAAAAAGCATGTTCAACAATATTCCATAAATAGGTTCAGTTTCAGAAGGCCATAATTTCAGTGCTATCAGAGCTACAGCATTGTTCTTTTTACAATTTGCTGAAAATTGAGTCCCATTTAATTAATTTACTGGCAGCTTTTACTAGCGATGCATATAAAATGAGGTATTTTACAATAACTAGAATTTTTTAATTATTCGCTGAAGAAGAAAAGGATAAGAAAACAATATGCAATATTATCCTAAACGATGAAAGAATAGAACAAGTATAGAGTGGGATTCATTATCAGAAATAAAAATATATCAGATAAAGCAAAAAGAACAATATACAATTCGATATTTACAGCCACTGTGCTGTACGGTAGCGAGACCTGGACCTACCAAAAAAAGGATAAGAGTCAAATTAACGTACACGCAGAAAAAAAAGAAATGTAATATTTACTTACCAAGAAATGTAAAGTGTTTCTTGTAACCGTAACAGTAAAAACTGCTTTTAATGAAGGGGTGAAAATGTCAAAAACACTTAGCATTTCGTAAATGTCACAGTGAAATTAGGGTTAATTTAACGGTAATCCTTTAGTAAAATAAACCTCTATTCCCTAGTATGAAATACGGTAAGATATGTATAATCCACTGAACCGAGATTACAATAGTGGTGCAGTGAACATTACAGAAGGATCGGTACAGGCTACCGATCCGAATAGCTTGTTTAGCTCGCCCTCAAAGTCGTAATCACGCAACCTATCCGCGCGGACCACTGGCTGAATTCATGACGCCATCGGCAATGGATGGATTGCATCACCTAAAAAAAATTTATTTTTGACATTTCTGTGACAGTCATCACATTACTCCATATATCCACTTAGCAATGAAGGGGTTTTATAATAAATAACACAATTTTGGATGGCACATCTTATTCACAGGTCGCGTACAATTGAGAGTTTATTGGAGCAAGACGTGTTTGCGTTCCGCGACTGCTCCAGCTGACATGCAAGGATATGAGGTCAATGCGAGCACTTTTTTCATGTGCCGCGATGGCATGGACGCGTATTCAAAAGTCGTTACCGAGGTCGCCACCTTAGTTACAAATGCATTTCGGAATTATTGCACAGATCCCAACTCGTGTAATAGTGTAGTGGTTAAGCTAATCGACTTGCGTGCTTAGGTTTATGCGTTCGAATCCCCCCCGTTGCGTGCGAAATTTTAATTGTATTATAAGCGTTGTAACTTACAAATACCGATTAATTATAAGTATATCCGAAAAAATATCTCAGAATTAACCGTTTGTTTATTTATTAATAATTTATTAGTAATATTTTTTTACGATTTATAGAGCCGTCCAAACTATAGTCTGTACCGTTAACATAAGATAGATCTGTTTATATTATCCGTCAAAGTGACATGATAATTCGTAATTGCAGCATCGAGGAACAGTGCAGAATAGCGACTGGATCGGTAAAATCTACTGATCCGCAGGTCAGCAGCACTTGAAAATCGGTACTGGTAACCATCAATGATAGTCATATTCAGTTGCCTATAATTGTAAAATTTACTGAACTGTCGTGTTGTCCATATACGTACTTGGAAGATCAGTAGATTTAACTTGGTTTTCAGTAAAATGTAAGGTTCTTTTTTCTGCGTCTAATTGGCATTAATTCCTGCACAATATGTGCGGTAAAACGCTGACGGACAAAGTCAGTAATGAGAGAATCGTCAAAGAATGTGGCGTAGAGGAAAAACTGGTTGACAAATGTGAGAAATTCGTTGAGATGGTTTGGGCATTTTGAGAGAATGAAAGATGAGCGACTGACGAAACAAGTATATCGAGATAAAGTAAATGGCAGCGTACCCAGAGGCAGATCGAAGAAAGAATGGTTTGAATGCGTGAGTCAGACCCTAATTCGAGGAGATATAAGAAGCCATAGAAATATAACAACTTGCATGAGAAAATGCATAGACGTGAATAAAGCCAAAGAGGTATGCCAGGACAGAAAAATGTTGCG
>CAKNYM010052876.1:283357-334335 GCA_932195095.1 Andricus curvator
ATATATATATATATATATATATATATATATATATATATATATATATACATATTTCGGTTTCGGTTTTGATTCCTTGGGAATCGAACCGAAGGACCTATGACTCGGGTTGCGGATAGAGGGTCCCTGTACCAAGGGTTTCTGCTGAATATGGTTACAATAATTAATAAGCAGTCGCGGACAATTGTCCAGGGATGGTCCCGAAGGAATAATCCCTAAGCGGAGGCGTAACAACCGTGCCGAAAGCTGAATGGCACCTGGGTGAGGTGTCTCAAAGGGTGACTCTGGGATACCGGGCAACCTCTCAGAGTATGCAACCTTATTCTTGCATGCGGGGCTCTACAAGGATGGACGAACCCTTTTCCCTAGCTGCTCGTTGGAACAGCAATGATGTCCTAGAGTTGGGGGAGCCAATCAAGACGAAGTCAATACGATTGACCGGCAGAATCAAATTACTTTTAAGTGGACGGATCGACTCAGGGACGACCTGCTGGAGTGCTATGATATCAGTATGGCCCTTGAACGAAACAGTTACATGGCGCGACTGCATACTCTGTGCTGCGAGAAACACCCAGAGCTCTCGCATTTTTTGCATAAAATCTGCGAAACTGTGCCGAGGAACTCCGGAAAAGGGGTTATATAAGCGGAGCGCCTACTCAACCGCAGCCAGAACAAGCCGGTAACAGAGAAAGAGAGGGGACACTGAGACCAACCGCGAGCAGGCATCCAATAGAGGAAGAGCGATGCTTCGAGACCCATAGAAACATCAACATTCAGGTTTCTCTCAAGCCAAAAAATCTGGCTAAACTGGATGATGAGCTTCGTGGAGACTTTTCCGAAGAATCCGACCTCTGGACTCTCAATTGTAGTGTGTATGATGCAGCGAGAGCTTTGGCAGATGCAAACCGTGAAACAAATCCAACGGTTGATCATAAGACCAAAAGACGAATGCATCAACTCAGCACAAAGATAAGCTGGGCAAGGCAGTACGCGTCCCGCATTCAGTGTGTGATTGACTACATAACATCTGGCAGGACTTTCACTGCCAAGGTTCGACAGTTAGCGTGCGAACTGCGGATCCATCATCACACACTCAACAAGTCAAAGCTACTGACCATCAGGCAGGATATTGTTGACAGAATACGAGTACTATCTAAAGCTAGGAGAAGTCTCGAGCGGAGAGAGAGGTGGGTCAGAGAAAATCAGCAGTTTTTGTCTGACCCATTTCGACTCTTCCAAGACCCTCCAGTTACTGTCGTCCACCCGCCCACACCAGATGAGGTCGAGGCATTTTGGAGAGAAGTCTACGAAGTTCAGCAGCCACTGAAAGAAAACTCAAAGAATATAAATAGCTTCAAGGAGCTGTGCAGTGCCCTCATAACACCTGAGGAGGAATGCTCACCTATCACTACCGACGAGGTGAAAAACGTATTGAGAGACATGAAGAACTATTCCGCTCCGGGACCTGATGGTATCAAGACCTTCTGGTGGAAGAAGTTTCCTTCAACCCACCAGCATCTGGCCCGCATTTTCACCTCATATCTAAAGTCGGAAGAGCCTATTTCGGAGTGGTTGAAGGAAGGGCGCACAGTGTTCCTGATGAAGACGGGCAACTTAGCTGACCCTGAGAATTATGAGCCAATAACTTGTCTGAACACACTGTATAAGATCTTCACATCTATCCTAAATGATAGGATTGTTCGGAGAATTGGACCTGTGTGGCGAGAGATGTACGAACAACGCGGCTCAAAGAAAGGCGTAGCAGGATTTCGGGAAAACCTGCTCATCGATAGATGTGTCTGTGAAGACATAGCATCGTATCAGCGTTACCTATCGATGGCCTGGATTGATTACCGGAAAGCTTTCGGTTTAACCTCCCATAGACTTATCATCTGCCTGTTGGAAAGCTTAAAGGTTCATCCACACATCGTGAGGTGCATAGAGAGATTAATGCCCTCTCCTCCTTTGCCTCACATTCTTGCCACTATCTCTCGCACTTCGCCATTCCGAAGAGTACCTCTGCGGCAAGCCAGGAAATCGAAAGCATAAGGTGACTCATGTATTTTACATGGATGATCTTAAGATCTATGCTAAACATCAAGAGAACCTACATCTAGCTCTAGACATTGTCAAAGAGTACACTCAAGATAATGGAACGGAGTTCGGGTTAGAGAAATGCGCGAAGGTTTATTTGAAGAAAGGAAAACTTAATGGCATCCCCAAAGACCCTGAGCTCGTCGACAGAAGCGCTACACGACACCTTGGCGTTGGAGAGACCTATACATACCTGGGCGTGCAACAGAGCCGCATTCAGGACGTGACATCTGTAGAGGATACTCTCCGATGATGATACAAACGTCTCATCCGACGGATATGGTCTTCCGAACTGTCGACGAGGAACAAAGTATCTGCGCAGAACATGCGTGCCGTCCCAGTAGTACTCTATTCATTTGGAGTGGTTCCATGGATGAAGGACGAGCTCAGATCCCTCGATATCGGGTCCTGAAAGGTTATGCACATGAACAAAAGCATGCACCTTAAGTCTTCTGTTCCGCGACTTTACATCTCACGCCGTCAAAGTGGTCGCGGAATACTGAATCTTGAATGTCTTCGCAAAGGGGCGTTTCTGTACAAAGCATCGGAGGAGGCTGCTGGAACAGTCGGCCTTGACAGGGGTGAGAAAAATTCATCAAATCTTATCCATCTCGAGTACTCACTCCTGAAGGCTCGGATTAAGAAAGCACAGGAGAAAAACTTCCGCGAACAGCTCCTCGACAAGAGGATGCACGACATCTTCCACAGAAATGTGGAGGATCAGTCGATGTCGTATGAGCTAACGTTTGCTTTCCTTAAATCACCCGGATTGAAGTCGGGCATGGAGGGTTTCATTTTGGCATGTCAAGACGGTGTCATTTCCACTCTAGCATACCGTCGCTACATTTTGAGGCAAGACATTCCCGATGATAGCTGCAGAGCGTGATATGCGCACCCCAAGCATCTAGGACACATACTATCCAGTTGTCCAACTCATGCGGGAACGTCCTGCATCCAAAGCCACAATGCGGCACTAAGAGTGCTTTATTACCATCTCTGTCGCTCTTACGGCATTAGCCCAAATACCGCTCCGCTAAACGCTCCTAGGGAAATAAAGGCAATTGTCGAAAATGAGAAGTGCCGCATATACTGGATCGTCATATTCTCGTCAATTCTTTCTGTTGCGTACTCGAGGCCTGACATAGTTCTCCTTGACTTCGAGAAACGAACCATGTTCGTTATCGAATTTTCAGCACCAGCTGACAAAAACGTCATAGCCAAAAAGAAAGGAAAGAAAGAGAGGTATAAATACCTTATAAGGTAGTTGCAACGGTTATACCCAGAATATTCTGCTAAGCTAATCGTCTTGATCATCGTCACTTTTGGAGGTGCCAAGGTTTCACTGGTTAATAGCCTGAAAAGCATCCCTGCGTGTCAACAAAATGCTGAGACACTTGCGGGGAAAATGCAGAAGGCGGTCGTCCTTGGGTCGCTCCGTGTCCTCAGGGTGCACGAGACTTTTGCCGGATCATCGTATTAAGTTCGTCGCAGACTGTAACCACCTATCTCACGCTTGTGAGATGTGGTTACAGCTGAAATTTTACCGCGATTTCCCTGGGAGCGGGTACAATTTCTCATATTAGCACCCGCTCCCGGCGAAATCCTGCGGTTGTCCTTATGACAAACTTTTAACTATATATATCATAACTTTATTTAGTCACAGAGTGTTTCTAAATACATCAATCGATGCATAATGTCAAAATGAACAAATTTCATACTTATTATGTTGCTATATTACTAATATTTAATTTGTTTCAATTTATAAACGAAAAATTAAAAACTCATAAGATTCCTAAATATGAACATTTGTTGATAGAGATAGGTATAAACATTTTATTAAATTATATCAGCTAAATACTACGATGCCGTGTCTGAAAAAATTTGGTTTACAGGGCCTGGTATTGCTGACAATACTTCTTAATTCTCACGATATGTATTGAATTAACTTCAGCCTCATTTGCTATAATTGTTTCTCTCAAATATAATGAAAGTTACTAAAAAAAATCACATCTAAAACGAATTTTGAGAAAAATGTAAATTGAAAAAAAAAAAAATTGTTTTTATCTAATACGGCTCTAAACCTCATCAATAATAAGCTTTATTTAAGTCTACAATCCCTCCAAATTTTTATACTTCGACTTATTTTCAACTTATCATAAAATAGTATTGTTCACAACACCCAATAGGGTGCCCAAGAAAAGTGTGATTTTGAATTTTGCAAATCCTACCTTCTCAATTTCTTCCTTTTGGTGAAAAATTACTGCATTCCAAACACCCAATCTCCATTCATCGCCTGAAACTTTGCTGAATGCATGCCTTTCGGCTTTCGTCAACCGAAGTTTCAAACTAGAACTGAAAGAGTCATGGTGGTTGTTTATGTTGCATACTGAGGAGGGCACCAGCCAGATTTCTGCATTTTAATAATAGATGAGAAAATCTGTACATTTCTCCTAAGTTTCCGCAAGTTTCCCAAAATTTGATATGTTCCCATCAGCTCATCCTCGGTCTGTCTCTGGGTATGCTACCATTCCCTTTTTTTTACCGAAAAGGACAAATTTTTCACAGAATACATGAATTTCAAGCCAAATTGAAATCAAATCAATCAATGAAATTTGGAAAAAGTGCTCATCTTGACGTAGATCGACAACATTTTTTCAGTGCATTCTATCTTATTTCACTTTTTTTTAAATCAAAAATGGAAAAAATCAGGGTGTCTACCTGACCAAGAAATGAGGAAAAGCGAGAAATGACTGTTAATTTTGTTCACACCAGGGGAAAAAAGAAAAATAACCGGGAATGTGATTCAGTGACCGGGATTTTTCTCTGGAATGTCGCTTAGAATAGGAAAATTTCCAAAAAGATTACAATTTCGACTTGGAAAAGTGAACGTGCTAAAAGAATAACTAACTTTTTTTCTAACTTTTTTATAATAAAGAATCAAATTTTTACAGTGTGATTATAATTGAATTGGAACACGTTAAAAAACTTGCTTTAAATTTCAACTGTACTATAAAAGTTTTACGTTAAAGTTTTCGAATTGATGCATTTTAGTTATATATTGAATGAAAAACTATGAGTATAGGTATATATATGTAAGAGCGTTTCGTAACTGTTACAGAACGATATTTCCACAGACGGTCTATAACATTCGTTCTAATTTCGTTCTCAAAATGTTTTGTAACGATGTTACGTCCACGTTATAGAACAACAATGTAATTCAGTTTTGTAATGATTCAAGTGGGATGAGGTAAGTCTGTTCTTTAATAGTGTTACGTAACTATTGCAGAACATCATTACAGGTATCGTATACACGAGTATTATCGATAATAATGGTTTTTAAATCAACGAGTAATTTTTTTGGGTACCGATAGCATCTCACAATCGACCTAAATATTATTTTTGTAAAACTTTTTATGAAAAAAATATATCACTTCTATATATAACATGTCCATGCCCTCACAGAAAGTTCCATAGATTGGGTTTCTGTTCGACGAAATATATCCTTAGGTGAGATTATCACTGATTTATCAAATCCAAAAAATTTAGTCATGGCGTAAAATCTCTTCACTGAACAAAAATAATTTGAAATTTTTAATTAGGATTGAAAGAATGTATTTTTTCACAAACGAATATTCACATCTAACTTATTTTTATTTTCACTTAAATAATAAATAAATGATGAAAGAAGTATCTTCACAATTTGATCCTTTAAGGCCCGGTTTATAGTGTTTCAAATTTTTGACAAATGAAAGAAACAATTCCCTTGCTTCTGCTTCAAGAAAATCGAAAATATAATAATTTTTTGCAAAGTTATGGATTTTTGAATGCGTTTTTGGGAACTGAAGTTCCCAGTGGGTCTTAAAGGGTTAACAAAGTATATATCAAGGTTCGAAGTCTTGCCCTGTTCCCCTTTTCTCTTTAAATACATGATATTTAAAAATACAATTGTTCGGTTTATATCTACAAAATTATTCTCTTCTAAACTAGAATATGCCACCGCAAGTAGTGAAAGTTTTTTTTTTAACTTACAGAATTAACTATGATAATTAACTTAACTTTTTTAAATTAGACAATTTTTGACAAAATAATCTGTATACAAATTAAATATGTTTGAAATTAACCATAACGACATAAGATGGTCTGTTTAAATTTAAATAACGATTATCATTACGTTATATAAATTATACCAATTATTATCCAGCTTTATGATCATTTAAAGGTAGATGAATAAGCGTAAAAGGTTCTTATATTAAAATTAAAATTTGTACATTCTCATCCTAATGAAAAGGTTTCATGTAAAATTTGACTTCGTCGGTTTTCATCAAATCGTCACGTTTTGAGACCCCCTGAGTCAGAAAAAACGATTTTCACGAAGGTAGTTGTGTCTGTATGTATCCTATAGGCACGATAACTTTCATTCAGAAGACTGATCATTGGATTCAGCGAGCGAACGTTTACTGCTAATGTAAAATATTTTAGGCGCTCAAACTTGAACTATTTTTAATTTGAGTTTAAGAGCATTGAAGTGTATGGTTTTCAATTTACATTCAACATAACTATTACAGTTAGGATGAAATAAGAAATCTTGGGCAAAAATATTTAATTATACTTAAAGTATCACGATTTCATTAATAATGAAGGCATTTTTAGAACAGGAAATATTCTTGATTATGAGCATGATTGAAGGGGGTATTTCTATTTGACCGGACCAAAAAATCGATTTTTTATTTTTTTATTTATAGATAGTATATAGTATGTGGAATTTGTACGCAAAGGAATTTGTTTGGTTCGGAATTTTTACCGAAGCTGCAGCAGGGTGAACTGCGCAGAGCGGAGAGTACTCAGCCGCACGCTGTGGAGGGCCGTCTCGGCTGTGACCGCAGGCAGGTCATAAATGTGTATTATAGAGTGATTGTTCTTCTCAAATAGGTTTTCCTTCCCCAATACGATGTTCCGAAAGCATTTATAGATTCGTATCCAACGTCTAGTCAAAACTTTCACTGTTAGGTCTGAATTTCCAGTGTCACGCTACATGTTGAGCAAGTCGTTTTTCTCAAAACACGATTTTTTTAAATGGCTGACATGATTCCGTCAAAACCACTTGACCGATTAAGCTCAAATTGGAAGGATATATTTAGCCGATGCTTGGCTATAGCCCGAACAAGAATCAATGAAAAATAATGATTTTTGAATTGCTAGCAAGTCAAAAACTACCCCCAAAAAAGTCAAAATTCGCAAACAAAATTTCAAATGGGCGCCATTTTGTCAATTTTCAATATTTTGGATTTGTTCTAGTCCCGGCTATAGCCGTTCTCGTATTTTTTGAGAATATCTTCGATTTTTTTGTTTCGGATGACCTGGAGCAGCTGAATGAAATATATTTGCTTTTATTTTTAGGTAGGGCTAAAAAGTTTCTGGTAGGTGCCAAAATAACTTCCGAAAAAGAGGTGACCTAAAAAAAATGAAAAATTGTATGCATGACTCGGGTCGAGGCAACGATTTCACACGTGTCATATCTGCCCTCGCTTCGCTCGGGCGGCTAACTTCGCGCTCCTGAAATCGTTGCCTTTCGACCCTCGTCACGCAATATACTACTCCACTCAGAGAAAAAGTTGTCATGAAACAAAAGGATCATCCTCTTGCCTGTTTTGTTTTGAACAGCGTGAATATATTTTTTACATAAACATAATTACTTGGCTGCAGGATTAGTTGAAGTTAGTCGCATAAGGAAATTTTTTGTTGCAAAAGGATTCCTGATGAGACAAATGAAAATCTTACCGACTTTAAATTTAAGAAGAAATTCCACTTACGTCAAGAAACAACTTTTTGTCACAAGAAGACATTTCCAAAGAAATTTCTCTGAGTGTCAGTGACCCTAGACACATTGTTTTGAAAAATGGCGAAAAACTGGGAAAAATTCCTTTTTTGAAAATTGATTCTTGCCTGTCTAGCTTTCCTATCTACTTGCAAACGTTTCGACGTTTATAGCCCTTGGAAGTGTATTTTTAGTGAATAATTTAAAAAAAAAATAGTGTGAATTTTGCAGAATAAGCTGGCAGCTCGAAGCATGAGTCGGTGGTTAGCGCAGGAGCGAAGCGAGTGCGAAAACGTAGACGAGTGCCTCGAGCCGCAGGCGAATGATGCAATCACACGAGTTAGCAATCACCTATTCGCACGTGTATCACACGCTATTTTTTGTAATGCCCGTCCGAAAAATTTGTGTTGGGAGGAGTTGACAAAAAATACTTATTTTATAATAACAAATTAAAAAAAAGAGTGATGCATAGAAAATGAGTTATTTCACGATAACTTGAATTGCTTTTAGTTATTCGCTAAAAATCGACTTCTAAGCCGTAAGTCTCAAACTTTTAGGGATAGAACAATCGATTTTTTCTTTTTTTACAGAAAAATTCATACATTTTAATTCTTAACTGCAGAAGCTTGGGACTTGGGATCGACTGGAAAAAAACAATTAAAAAAACTACTTTTTTCCACTTTTTTCACCATGTAAACAAAAATTGGAGGGTTTCAGCTCTCGTAAGATATTCAGATCCTGGAGTACTTTTTTGCATGATAAACTAAGTGTTTTGAGCTAATAAAATTCCAATTTAACTTATTTTCATGAAATTATGTTGACTAACCTTTTCAAAAAAATCAAAAATTGAGTTATCTCAAAAAGACATCCCAGAAGTTCAAACAGAAAAAAACCGTTAGGTGCAAGCATTTTGGGTGAAAGTCATTCGAGACCCACCGTGTATTCTCATGCCTTATTATTTCATATTCAATTCAGTTTCTTTTCATTTTGCTCGGAAATCATTGGCCGCATCAAAAAATGAATAGCAAAAAAATTATTCACTTTACTTTGATGTATAATTAATTACATTTAAAAAATATTAAATTTCTGAGATATAAATAAACTTTGTATTATTAGTATATAACTGAGACAACTATAAAAACTGCTGAAAAGTTATTATCGAAAAGGCAATGTTTATTATAGAAGAAGTCTGTGTGGATGAAAAAGGCGATTTCACATCGGCTTTTTTGTTATCCATTCATTATTTATTATTGGTCATTATTATTTATTGTTTATTGTTCATAGGTCATAGAAGATCTTAATATATAGTTCAATAGATTCAGTTTATCAAAACATATGAATTTGATTGTATTTCAAAAATTAAGAATTTTTTCTCTTATAAATGTTAAACAAATTGGCAAAACTATCATAATTTTATTTTTTCATAAAGACGGGTTGAATACACCAGTCGAATGGTCTGAACATAACGAATCAATCCAGTACTTCAAATATTAGTATATATTCCCAAAATTAAGAAAGCTTTTCTCTTACAAACGTCAAACGAATTTTAAAATATGTGCATATCATAACTTTATTTGGTCATATAGTATTCTAAATACATCAATCGATTCATATTGTCAAAATGAACAAATTTTATACTCATTATGTTGCTATAATACCAAAATTAAATTTTTTTAAATTTATAAACGAAAAATTAAAAACTTAAAAAATTTTCAAATGTGAACATTTGTTTATGGAGATAGCTACAAACATTCAATTGAATTATATCAAATGAATGCCACGATCCCGTATTCGAAAAAATTTGGTTTACAGGGCCTGGTATTACTGCCAATACTTTTCAATTCTCACGATATTCAATGAATTAACCTCAACCTTATTTGTTAAAAAGGATGTATATCATAAAAATCTACTTATCAATTTTTCCCCACAAATATAATGAAAATTGAAAAAAAATCACATCTTAAACGGTCTTTGAGAAAAATAGAAAAAAGAGAAAAAATCTTCTGATCTAATCCGGATTTAAACCTAATCAATGATGGGCTTCAATTAGGTCTACAATCCCTAAAAAAAATTGAAGACCATAGTTCAACATATTTTCAACTTATCATAAAAAAGTATTGTTGACCACACCGACTAGTGTGCCCAAGAATAGTGTGATTTTGAATTTTGCATACGACAACTCCTAAATTTCTTCCTTTTTGTGAAAAAATACTGCCATAAATTTTCTTTCATTTGAAAAAAAAATTGTCAATGTTTCACTAGGCCATTTCAGGTCTAAAAATGAATTTTATTAGTTTTCGATTTTTAAGAAATACAAATTTAAGGGCAAAAAATTCTTTCTCCTACCACAATTATTTTTTATTCATTGAAGAATAAGTCCTAAATTTTTACAAAACCAAAAACAAAATTTTGAAGATATTATCGGGCTTAGAATACGAAAACTTGTAATTTCATTACTGTTTTTTACCAGCTTTACGTAACTATTGTGTAACCATCAGGTTACAGACTGTCCATAAAATTCATCACAATTGAGTTTTACGTATAAAATAATTTTCAAACCATTATTTTGGAAAATTAATACGTAGAATATTATTTAAAGATGTTATTTTTGATGAAAAATACGAGTCAGGTTCAGAAAAATGAGTTGTGGAAGACATCGTATTCACAAAGATTATCGTTTACAATGGTTTTTAAACCAACGAGTAATTTTTTCGGTACCGACAGCGTCTAAACATCGAAATGAAGATTAATTGGGTAAAAATGTTCAGGTAAAATAATATATCACTTCTTTATATAACGTGTAAGCTCGTTTACGTAATTGAAGTTAGGCTCTTTTGTTTTGTATAGAATACTCGTAAGTATGCCAATCGCGAGTAATTTATTATCAAATACCTCGTGAATTCATGGTCAAGATAAAATGTATTGAAAAATGTTTAAATAAACCTTATTGTTTACATCACGTATTTCTTTACTTGCTTGACGCACAGAAACCTAATTTATAACCTAATTTAACACTACTACATATATGCGAAGCAGTTCGCTAACAATTGTCCCATCCTCAGTAATACATTATTGCATTTCTTCAACGTTTGTTGCTTATGCTGCTTCTGAGTTACAATTTTTATATTCAAAGTACAAAATTGAGTTTAAAATGTGAAATTTTAATTCATTTTGAATTCGCAAAATGAAGATCTTAATTGTACTGCAAATACTTACTCATGTAAGTATTATTCTAGTTTCGAGTCTTCATCAAGATGTACACAAGAAAATTGTAAGTAATTGCAGAATGATATAAAGTACATATACATGATACGATATGAATTAGTTTAAAATAAGATAAACATATATTTCTCGATTTCAAATATCAGAGACAAATGATTACTGATGACGGTTACCCGTTTGAGGAATATAACTTGAAAACGCAGGATGGTTACTTTCTTAAAATTCATCGTATACCAGGCGGAAATGGAGAAAAAATTAATAAAATCCAACGCAATAAGCCTATTGCTTATCTCGTCCATGCCCTCATACAAAGTTCCATAGATTGGGTTTCTGTTGGACGAAATGTATCCTTAGGTAAGATTAATTATCAAATCCAACAAATTTAACCACGGCGTAAAATCCCTCCACTGAACACAAATTATTTAAAAATGTCAATTAAGGATGAAAGAAGGTATTTTTTCACAAACTTATCATCAAATTTGACTTTTTAGTCAAGTAGTTGAGTTCTCAAACAAAAAATATGAATTCTCTTCGAAAAATGTTATAGTTGATATTGCAACCAATCAATATTTTTATTTCAAATAAAAGAAATAACAAAGATGAATTTTTCACCAAGAAAGATGACTTTTATACTAGAAAGGATAAATCTTTATTCCAAAAGAAGGAATTTTAAGCAAAATAGTTAAATTTTGGAACATGTAGTGGAATTTTTAAGCCACACAGATGAAGTTCCAACAAGAAAATTAATTTTCTACCAAAAACAAAAAACTTTCAACAAAAGAGTTAAGCTTTCAAGGTAAAACGTCGAATGTTTTAAAATCAGTTGAATTTTATACCCGAAAAGATGATTTTTCAAACAAACAAAATTAACTATTACTCAAGGAAGATATATTTGCAACCAAATAGTTGAATTTTCAACTACAAAATATAAGTTTTCAAACAAAAATGGAATGTTTACACTTTCAGTTGAAAAAATTAATTTTCGACAACAACAAAAATGAAAATTCTACCACTTAAATTCAAATCAAAAAGGCGAAGCTGAATTTTCTACCCAAAAAGACTAATTTTTAACAAAATACATAAAGTTTCTACAAAACAGTTAAATTTTCTACCAATTAGTTATATTTTCAAATAAATAGTTCATTTTTTAACCAAATCGTTAATCTTTTAACCCGAAAAGATGAATTCTTAACGAACCAATGAATAGTTCATATTTTGACCAAAAAATATATATATTTGAAGTGAAAAACACATGGGTTCTACCAAAAAAGACGAATTTTCAGCAAATTAGTTAAATCTTTAACCAAAACAGATTAACTTTCAACCAAGAAGTTGCGTTTTTAAATAAAATAAATAAATTTTCAACTAAGAACATTATTATTTTTTTTACCAAAAAAGATGAATCATTATCAAATTACATTAATTTTTAAACAAACTGATCAATTTTCAACCAAAAACGGAATAGTTATATTTTCAGTTCAAATAATGAATTCTCAAACAATGAAATCAATTTTTTAACATACTGGTTAAATTTTCAATCAATGAGATCATTTTTCCAATAAAATGAGGAATCTTTAAAAACAAAAATGGATTTTTGAAATAATAGTTCAACTTACAAGCAATAAGTTGAATTTTCAAACAAAAGTGATGAATTATTTTTTGACTATAAAAGAAATTTTCGACCAGAAAAATGATCGATAAATTTTCTGTGGAAAAGTGAAAAGATCAACCAAAAAAGAGACGAATTTTCAACCAAAGAGATGAATCTTCAAAAAAACAATAAATTTTTTCAAGAAAGTAGTTCAACTTTCAACCAAGTAGTTGGATTTTAGGCCAAAAAATAGGACTTTTTAACAAAATAGTATCATTCTGGAAAAAATAACTAAATTTTCAACCAAAAATAATGAGCATTTAATCAAAAGTAGTTGGAGTATCTTACTGGGTTCTATTAATTCTGTTTGCATTTAAGTGCAAGAACGATAAAAAGGGGAAATTTCTTGAAAACTGGGGAAAAAGATTAATTCTTCAAAAAGAGTAAACGAGGAAAATAGGGGAAAAAGCATGAAGGCTGAAATGTGAAAGAGATTTTCGAACTTATTAAGTTATTAAACTATACGGTTGCAGGGGCATATTTCGTGAAAGTCGTAAACATTGTTAAAATTCATCATCAGGAAACGTTCGAAACGTTACCTAAGTACGAAAAGGGTTTTTTCACTAGACTCTTCCCCCACCTCTCTCTGTTACCAACACAATTTAGGAAAGCATATAATTATCAATTTTACGATGATTAAATAGCATATGTTATTAAAAGCTTATCTGCTCGCTGACAGAGGATTTGACGTGTGGTTGGGAAATAATCGAGGAACCATTTTTACCCAAAAGCATCAAACTTACCCAGCAATAAGTTCCAGTTTCTGGAACTTCAGGTGAAACTAGAATTAGTAGAAAAACTTAATATCAATTACATTTTCAAAGTATTTTTTTGTTTAAGAATCAGGAAAAATTAATTAAATTTTTTCACAGTTGGCATGAAAGTGGTGTTATTGACATTCCCGAAACAATAGACTTCATTTTAAGTAAGACTGGAAAAAGTGAACTTTTTTTTGTAGGCCATTCCCAGTCATGTACCGAATTACTTGTCATGGGATCTCTAAAACCTGAATACAATAAAAAAATAACTTTAGCTCTGAACATGGCACCACCTGTTTTTTTTGGGCATAGTAAAGGACTTGGATGGCTGCTATTAATGATTCTCGGTCGTTTTATCTCAGTGAGAACAATCTTAGAATTACTTACTAAAAATATACGGTTGAATTGCTGATTCTGATGTTATAAAAATAATATTACAATATTATTTTAGTATCTTTATTATTTTCTAATACGTCTGATAATCGATCATTCATATTTATTATTATAGGGGTTTTTTAATAATGTAGGTCACTTCGGCATAACAGTGTCACCCTTCCTGGTATATCTTTATACCTTAACTTTAAAACATAGGATATCAACATTCCTTGTT
Source organism: Andricus curvator (assembly GCA_932195095.1). NCBI lineage: Eukaryota > Metazoa > Arthropoda > Insecta > Hymenoptera > Cynipidae > Andricus > Andricus curvator. Next base: position 297,505 of record CAKNYM010052876.1, read on the forward strand.
TTTATCCTTGTATATTCACTTTTTGGAATCGACTACAATGGTTCAGATTTGGTAAAAATAAATTCAGCATTTTCCACTTTTAATATTTCTTAAAATTTCTATTAAGGTTACTTGAAAAAATTGCGATTTTCAGGAAGTTGTAAGAAAAGAAGCTGTATACCTTCCTGGAGGAGCATCTACAAAACAATTTACTCATTACAGTTTTGGTGTCGTTAACCCAGGTAATCGTACAATTTACAATTAATAAAGTGAGAAACCCATCAAATTTGCAATCTATTCATATCCTGTCAATTTTGTTTTGTTTTTATCATTGTGATAAATTTAAATTGATAAAAGTTTAATATTTGGACATAAATGTAATTCATGCAGAACAGAAAGGTAGGAAACTAGTTTCATAAGAGTTTGTTTACAATTATGTTAAATAATTTTTTTTCGACGCAGGTACTTTTCGTCAATATGATTATGGGAAAATTGGAAATATGAAAATATATAACTCAACAATTCCTCCAGACTATCCCCTGGAAAAAGTGACTGTACCTATAGCCATTTTTCAAGGGCTCCAAGATTTCATAGCTTCTCCAGAAGTACGAAACAAATCACAAAATATAATTTTAAATCGGAGTAGTCCTTATCTTTTTATATAATAGGGTGATTACCAAAATGTTAAACACTTTAAGTCCCAATCATTTTGCACTTTTTCCTTTTTGCTCTTTTTAGCATCTGTAAAATTCATATCCATCGCAAATACAGACCTTGGATCTCTTAGATTGCTATTTCCATAGTCTCTTGGGTTACCCTTGAGTGAAAAAATTTATTTAGGCACTTTGGAAATTGTTTTGTTTTCAAAAATTACATTTTATAAAATGGTTAACTTTTTGTCAATCGCCCAATAGATATTAATATGTAAGTTTCTTATTTGCTGAATTGAAATCAATCTCTCATATTTTCTTTCAGGACGTTGAAATACTAGTCAGAAAACTTCCAAATGTTGTCTGTAGAACAAAATTCAAGCAATTGAGCCACGGTAGTTTTGCTATTACCAGAGGAGTAAGAGAACTCGCCTACGAGAAAATTGCAGATCTATTCATCAATTACGAAAGAAACAAAACTTGTAACTAGTAAAAATAAAATAAACCGTTTCGTGTTACAGTAAAAACTTTATAAAACTATCCACATTATTCTCGTTTTCACCTACAAATTTTATTGATTATTTTGGTTGATTCATTTTGGTATTTATTGGAAAAGCATTAAATTTAGTTGATTTTCCTCGATTAAAGGTATTCCAGAAAAAATGAAACAAAATTTAACGATAAAAGCAAGAGCATTTTTGTAATTGACGGTGTGTCTCGACTGACTTCAACCCAGAAGGGCATATACCTCGCGGTTTTTTTTCTGTTGAAACTTCTGGGATGCCTTATATTGTTTTGAGCACAAAAAAAATCGTTTGGGCCTTTTTTGAAGAAAATCAATTTTTGATCTTTTTATGGAGGTTAGTCAACATATTTTCATGAAAATAAGTTAAAAGTGGAATTTCATCGGCTCAAAACATTTAGCCTAACATCCAAAAAAGTCGTTCAGGAGCTGAACATCTTACGAGAACTGAAACACTTTAATATTTTTAAAAAGGCCGTGTTTACGTTTACCCACAAAAAAGCAGTGGAATCATTTTTGTTACAGCACATTTGTCATGGTCTCGAAATGAGATATTTTTTTCTCAAAATGAAAATACTTCAAGTGTGAAACTGGAACATGAACATAGCTGCATTCTCATTCTCCTTCAGAAGTCTATTTAAGTGAATAATTAAACAAAATATCTAGACTATTTGAAATAACTGATTTCCTATGCATCGCTGGTTAATGTTGCCAGTTCTTTAACCTGAGAAGATTTAATTTTAAGTAGATCTAGAAAAACATTTCTAGAACTCTGAAAGCACCAAAGCACACATAGTGCTTGTAAATCCATAACTCGGTTAGAGCTAGAGCATTGTTCTTTTTTTAAATTGCCGAAAATTAAGCCATTATTCAATTAATTTTCTGGCTACTTTTATTAGCGATGCATATAAAATAAGGTATTTCTAAATAACTAAATTTTTTTTTAATAATACGCTGAAAATCGACTAGCCATAACTCCAAAACAATCGATTTTTGTTGTTTATAGAAAATTTCATACATTTTAATTCTTATGCGTAGGTACATGAGACGGACTGCAAAGAAGCAATTAAAAAAACTAATTTTCTCTCACTTTTTTACGTTTTTTCAAAAACATTGAAAGGTTTCAGTTCTCATAACGTATTCAGCTCCTGGAGTACTTTTTAGCATGCTAAATTCAATTTTTGGAGCTAATAAAATTCCAGTTCTAACTTATTCTTATGAAATTATGTTTATTAACGTTTTCAGAAAAATTGAAAATTGTGTTTTCTCAAAAAGGTCCCAAATGATTTTTTTGGGCTTCAAATGAGCATGAGACATTTCAGTAGTTTAAATATGGTTGAAAATTGATATTTTTTAGTTGAAGGTTCAATTATTTGGTTATAAATTCAACTTTTTGGTTGAAAATTCAACCCTTCTGTTGGGAATTGAATTATTTTGTTGAAAATTCATCTTTTTTGGTCGAAAATTCTACTGTTTTGTAGGAAATTCCTCCTTTTCGATTAAAAATTCATGTTTGTTGGTAGAAAAATTCTGGATTCAAAATTAACCTTCTTTGCTGGAAAATTCAACTGTCTTCTAAAAGATTCGCGTTTTTGGCTTGGAGATTAAACTAGATGGTTATAGATACAACTGCTTTTGGTTGAAGTTTAATTTTTTGTTTAAAAATTCGACCAATCAGTTGAAAATTAATTAATTTTAGCCACAGCAGGGAAAAACGGGGAATGATCGAGAATGTGATTAAGTGACCGAGATTTTGATCTCAAATGTCACTTAGAATAGGGTATTTTCCAAAAGAATTACAATTTTGACTTCGAACAGTGAATTTACTAAAAGAATTATAATTCTGACCTGAGTCAGGGAAACAGGTAATTTTGAACATGGAACAGGAAATTTTAATTCTGATTTACAAAAAGGGAATTTACAAAAACTATTCGCGTTCCAAGTCAGAATTTGTAAAATTTGAAAAATTCCTTGTTCTAACTCAGAATTTGTTTAAATTTAAAAATTATTATTCATTTCAAAATAAAAATTTGCCAGAATTTGAATTTTTTCTTTTCCAAGCTGTAGGAAAAGGGAGTTACTATATTTTTGAATTATAATAGAAAAGGTTGTGAATTAATATAATTCTGAATTGGAACACATAATTTTTGGAAATAAATAAAATTGTGACTTGGAACAGGGAGTTTCCGTAAAGAATGATAATTTCCACTTGGAACAGGGGATTTTCATAAAGAATTATAATTTAGACTTTAGGAAAGGGAATTTTCATAAGGAATTATTAGTTGACTTAGAACAGAGAATTTTTGGCATGAAATAGGATTTCTGGGAAATCATTATAATTCTGATTTAGAGGCAGGAAACTTATTTTTGAAAATCCCGGTTCAAATTCAGAATTATAATTCTTCTCAAAAATTTTCGAAGTCTTTTAAAATATTTAGAATTCTCTTAAAATCTTTAAAAATTCTTTGAAATCATTCGAATATTTTGAATCCTTATAAATTGACCGGGTGATTACCGGGAATTTAAAATCATTGTTCGGTTAGGCCTTCTGGTAATGGATATTAAACATTAATTATTATTTGCGATCCAATATTACAATAGACGATCTATTGAAATTTAAGAATTTTAAATTAGATTAAAATCAAATGCAAAATCCTATTTAACGTCCAATACTCAAGTTAGTGTATAGAATTCCTGAAAATAAAACAAGCATCCAACGTTAAAATTTGGACAATCTCCACAAAATGCTCCTATTTCATTTCCTAAAAACAAAAAAATTTGTTTCTTTGGACAAAAATAAAAAAGAGGAAAGAAAAATGAGAAGGCAACCAACCAAATCCCCTTCCTTCATTTTTCTTTCCTTTTTTTTATTTTTGTCCAAAGAAACAAAGTTTTTTGTTTTTAGGAATTGCAATAGGAGCATTTTGTGGTGGTTGTCCAAATTTGATCGTTGGATTCTTGTTTTATTTTCAGGAATTCTATACACAGACGATCTATTATTATTATTTTTTTTTTTGAGTGAAATCTTATCTTATATATTATCAGGTTCAGGGAAATTAAATGTGAAGGGCATCGTATACACAAAGATTGTCGATAATAATGGTTTTCAAATTAACAAATAATTTTTCTCGGTACCGATTGCACCTATTAGCATCGAAATATGAAACATATAACGTTTAAGCTCTTTTACATAATTGAACTTAGCCTATTTCGTTTTGTATCGAATACTCTTAAGTATGTCACTCGCGAGTATATTATTATAAACATACCACGTGAATTTATTATCAAGATGATACGCATTGAAAGCTGTTTTAATAAAAGCAACTAACCTAGAACCTATTTTATAACCTAATTTACCACTACTTCATACAACGTAGCTCGCTAACGCAGAATGTGGCACGCTCAGTAATACATTATTGCCTTACTTCAATGTGTGTTGCTTATGCTGCTTATGAGTTACAATTTTTACATTAAAAGTACAAAATTGAGTTTAGTCTGTCAAAATTTAATTAAATTTGAATTCGCAAAATGAAGATCTTAATTGTACTGCTAATACTTACTTATGTAAGTATTATCCTAGTGTCGAGCGTTCCTCCGGATCTAAGCAACCAAATTGTAAGTAATGACATAATAAATTAAGAAACATCGATATGAATTGCCTTAAAATGAAATAAACATCTTTTTCTCGATTTTAAATATTAAACAGAAAAAAATGATAACTGATGATGGTTACCCGTTTGAGGAATATAACTTGAAAACGCAGGATGGTTACTTTCTTAAAATTCATCGTATACCAGGCGGAAATGGAGAAAAAATTAATCAAACCCAACGAAATAAGCCTATTGTTTACCTCGCCCATGCCCTCTCGCAAAGTTCCATAAATTGGGTTTGTACTGGAACAAATGTATCCTTAGGTAAGATAATTTCAATTATCATATCCAAGAAATTAAGCCACGTCGAAAAATCTCTCCATTGGACACAAATTATTTCAAAATATCAATTAAGGTTGAATAAAAGTATTTTTTTACAAGCGAATCATCACATTCGACTTTTTAACAAAGTAGTTTAGTTCTCGAACAAAAAATATGAATTTTTATCCATGGAATGTAATAGTTGATATTTCCACCAATCAGTATTTTTATTTTGAATACAGAAAAATAAAGATTAATTTTCGACCAAGAAAAATTACTTTTATACTACGAAGGATGAATTTTTATTCCAAGAGAATGAATTTCTAACAAAATAGTTTAATTTTTAAACATGTAGCGGAATTTTTAACCCACGGAGATGAAGTTTCAACCAAGAAGATTAATTTTCTAATAAAAAAGACAAATTTTCAACAAAAGAGTCAAGTTTTTAAGGCGAAAAATTGAATGTTTTAAGAAAGTGTTGAATTTTATCCCGAAAAGATGAATTTTCAATTAATTTTTCAACCATAAATGGATTAGTTACATTTTCAGTTAAAAAAATTAATTGAAAAAAAAATTAATTGGCTACCACATGAATTTAAACAAAAAAGACAAAGCATGACAAAATGCATGGATTTTCTACAAAACAGTTCAATTTTTAACTCGAAAATATGAATTTTCAAGAAAAAAGTTAATTTTCTGCCAATTAGTTATATCTTCAAATACATAGTTGAATTTTTAAACAAAAAGATGAATTTCTAACCAAGAAGATTTACTCTTTACCAACAAAAACGAAATTTTAACAAAATACAAGAATTTTTAAACAAACAGTTGCATTTTTCACAAGAAACGATGAATTTGTTTTGAAAATAGATGAATGTTCAAACAAAATACACGTATTTTCCACAAAACAATTGAATTTTTGACCCCAAAATAGATATTTTTAACAAAATAATTAATTTTGTACCAAATTGTTGAATTTTGAAGGCCAAAAAGACAAATTTTCTGCAAAAAAGTTGAATTTTCAACGAACCATTTAATATTTTTAATATCAAGATACATTAATTTTCAACCAAACAGTAGCATTTTCAACGAAAAAGGATAAATTTTCAGCTGAGAAAATTAATGTTCAACCAACAGAGACGAGTATTCAACAAAATACATGCATTTTTAACAAAATAGTTGAATTTTAAACTAGAAAAGAGCAATTTTCAATTAAAAATATTAATTTGAAACCAAAAACGAAATAGTTATAATTTCATTTCGAAAAATTAATTCTCAACCAATAAAATTGAATTTTCAACAAACTGTTTAAACTTTGAACCAAAGAGATGCAGTTTCAACTAAAATGTCATTAATGATATTTCAACCAGGCAAGATTTTAATTCAAATGAATAACAGTTGAATTCCATTAAAAAAATAAGAATTTTCAATCGAATAAATTAATTTGCAATTGAAATTATTAATCTTAAAGGAAAAATTTGAACAAAAGATTTCAACATTCAACTAAATAATTATAATTAATGTTTTTTTCTCTCTACATGGTCTTAAAAAATTATTATATATATATATATATATATATATATATATATAAATATTGATTTGAAACCATTTAGAGAAAGAAACATCAGTTATAATACTTATAAAGATTTGGTCAACACAGTAACGCCAAAATGATAAATTCAACTAAACAGTTAAATTTTCAATAAAAAAGATGAATTTTCAACCAAGAACATTAAGTTTCTACCCAAAAAGATGAATTTTTAACAAAACTAATGAATCTTCAATTTAAAAAGGTAAATTTTTTAGTATAAAAGATAAATTGTTAGCCAGAAATACAAAAGTTAAAGTTTCAGTAAAAAAATTAATATGTAACCAAAAAAGAGACGAATTTTTAACGAAATACAGTCAACTTCTGCCTATTTCAAAGATCGCCTATTCGAAAGTTCACCTATTCTAAATCCCCTTTACACGCTTATTTCAAGTTGCGCAGTTCAGTCACCTCCCACTACTGTCCTTGTACGGGCTGTACGGTCTCGCTCGCGTCAGTGGCTGACCAATTCAAAAAAGAGGCCCCAAGAGCGGAAAGCCCTCGTTGCTTTGAATTGAGTATTTTAGCATGACGTCATGGGAATGCAGACAACTTTTTCGAGAAAATATTCCCCTAGGCAAAATTTTAGTCCTACTTTAGACCTCGAACCGTAGGTCTTGATAGATTTCATGAGGATCTGTAGAGGACTTAATTTATATTAGATTTAGGCCCTTTTTTAGTCCTCTAAAGGGGCACAGAAGTTACTTGTCACACACAAATTTGATTCTATCGCTTAACTTAATACTACCGCATATAACGCACTTCATTTACGGAGAATAACGCACGCTTAGCGTATCGGTCGAAACAGTACTTATATACTAACCAATGAAATTCTTAGCGCTTGTGAGAAACGACTAGTGCCGGGTCGAAAAATTTTGGTGCCCTAAGTCGTATTTAATTTTCTTATTTTAACCTTGGATATTTGTGTGACATTTTCAACTGAAATGTTGTATAATAACTAGGGGAAAGTGGGTTATGGTGGCCAGCTTTGAATTGAGCGTGCTATAAATTATGACCGAAATTTGATCTTGATGCGTGTATTTTTTAAGGTGAAGGTCACATTATCAGCGAAGATTGTTCAAATGCTGTTTATTTCAACAATGTAAAGATTGTAGAACAAAAAGTATACAACATAATAATTCTTGAGTGTTTAATGTAACAAAGAAAAATTAGTCCAGAAATTTTCAACAGAAATTAAATGTTTTCTTATCAATCAAAGTGAAGTATGTTGCAAACAACAGTTATTCCTTCTTGCATCCTGAAGTACATACGGTGCCGTTGTGCCCCATACGTGATATTGCAAAAATTAATTAATTTTAATATATTTATAACATTTATACAAGCAATTAATGATATCAGAACCTTTATGAAATACTTCACATATTAAAAAATAATGTTTTTATTTTTGTCTTTCAATACATGCTGTTAATACTTAATTTTTACCAAAGACTTTTTCACCTGTTTCCACCAAAACTGTTTTTTCATCATTACTCTTTATGGCATGTATTTTGAAACAGAAATTACATTTAAGCACAACCAACCAACAAGAGCTAGTTAATGTAAAATCTTAATATAAAAATCCACAAACACGGGCGTTATTTATAATATCTACCGTGCCCCACACCACTATATAGTGGGGCAAAACGTCAAAATTTGTTCCAAAACAGCCCAGAGCCAACTATTCCTAACGGATTTTAATTTTTTTTTAAATACTCTCAACTATATTCCAAAGTGAATTATGAGATCCCATTTTTTAATATCTTCTTAAATACGCTGTTGTGTTACCAAATAAAATGAAGAATATCCATTTTCATAACTTTTTTTATCTTTCCATAAAAAATCGAAATTAACTCGGAATCAATCAAAATAAGTGTAGTAGCACCTAATACAAGAAATTAATTCATGAAATGTTTTAGCTACTTTTAATACACAAATTGTAAGCAAACTCCATGAACAGGTGCACTATTTGAACATTCATTCAGAGAAATACATTCTACTTTCTCTAAAATGACTTTAAATTGATTTAATAGTGATGTTCCATCAGAAAATGTTGTCCTTCCAGCATATTTAATAATGTTATACACAAAGCTATATAAACAAATGCACTATTTGGCTACTCCTTTACAGAAAAATACACTAGACTCTCGGGTTAGGAACTCGCAGTTTAGGAATTCCTAGAATTGCTGGCTCACGCAGTTTCTCAGCGCGCAGGGAGAGAGACGGTTGCGACTCTCGCCTCGGAAAGGCCGCAGTGCGCGAGTGCTGAGTCGAGTATGTTGTGCAATATGATGCATTCTAAATGGAAACGGTTCAGGCGGCCCTGACTGTTCACGTTTCGATACTCGCGATTTAGGAACAAGGCTATTTGCAGGCAAACCCCGACACTGTTCCTAAACCGAGAGTCTGGTGTATTCTGTTTTCACGAAAAGGACCTTAAATTGACTCGAAGGTGTTGTGTTGAAGAAAAAGTTGATCTTTGAGTCACGTCTGTTATTGTTTTGAACAAACTGTATTAACTTATGCACAGTTTGAATCTGAATATTTGTTATACAATTTCTTTAAAACATTTCATGTATTAATTTTTTGTATTATATATTGTATACTACTATAATTATTTCGATTGATCCGCAGTTTATTTCGATTGTTTACGGAAGGATAAAAAATGAAGTTGTAAAAACGGCTATTTTTCACACTTTATTTGTTAATTCAGAAGTGCAAAAAAAAATAATTTCTTTGAGAAATTTAAATAAAAAATATCAAAATCGATTAAGAATTGTCGGCTCTAGGCTATTTTAAATCAAATTTTGACGTTTCGCTTCACTATGCGCCACCATACCCGACTCTTCCCTACCTCATTTCTTTATTTTTAATTTAAAAAATATTTAATTGCATATACATATTACTTTGAATGAATGAATATACATGAAAAATCTATGTTCTCAACTATATAATAAGATATTGCAGAAAAATAGGCAATACATTTTTGTCCTTTTTTTATTTCTAAAAATTCTTGAAATAATAAACGGTTTCAGATTTTAATAGTCTTATTTTGCAGGTATAATTGTTTATAGGATTCAAACATATACATTATAATATAAAAACTGAAAAACACTGAATAAAATGAATGAATTTTCCTTAAATTTGAAGAAAACTGAAGGTGAAATTTTTAATGCTCGGTTTAGTGGCAAGTCACATTATTAATTTTGCATAATACCTTTTTTATTTTCCGGATCTAAAGGAAGAAATTGCTTTTCTCTCAACAACTTTGATTTTCATCTGATTTAAAATGTTTAAAATTTTTAATTTCGGCCAATGAGAAGAAGAGGAAATAATATTCAATAATATTTTCCAGAAATTATATTATTAACGTCAAAAAAATTAGCATTACTCTGTCTTGAAGAGGTTCTTATTCAAATTCCAAAAATTGACAGAAAATTTGGAGGTCTTATAGAGGACTTGAAAATATGAATATTTGAATTTTAAGGGGTTCTAAATAGGGCTAAAGTAGGTCCAACGGGGTTCAAAAGAGGACATGGCGAGTTAAGCGGGGCTTAAGTAGGATCTATTGGGAATTATGCAGGGCTTAAATAGGGCTGAAATTTCGACTCGAGTGTAAACGTAAAAGTAAGTCATAAATGTACAAATAGTAATATTTCTCAAGTGTTAAATCTATTTTCTCGGATCATGTTCCATTCTTTTGTCGATTGACGAATTCGCAGTTTCATGAAATACAAGCAACTCTCTGTCCAAAATTTGAGGTTAGAGTACCCGATCTGATACACTTACCTGAAATTCTGGATATTTTATTTCATTTTGTGACACTGAAAGGTCGACAATCGACAAAAGAATGGAACATTACAGAAAATTCATTCTACACTTGAGAAATATTACTATTCAGACCTTTATAACTTACCTTTACGTGGAGAATATTTTTTCTAAAAAGTCGTATGCAGTTGCAGTCCCATGTGGTTACCTTCCTGACGGCTGACATTTCCACCTATCCTAGCATGGTCCACTTTAAAAATATTAATATTCAGACCTTTATTACTTACTTTTACGTTTAGAATACTTACTTGAAAAAGTTATCTGCACTCCTATGTCAAGAATTGTGCTAACCTTCTTGACATTTCCACCTATACTAGTATGGCCGTGACGTCATGCTAGAAAACTCACTATTCCGCGAAATATTTGAGTCGTTTCTTGATTGTATTGTATTCATTTTTAGTTGGAAAATTGTACTATTTCAAGGAAATGTTATATTTGTCACGTCGTACGTCAACAAAAACACTTGAAAGACACTGACATGCATGATGCGCAAATGCGCTGTTGGACTGCGCCTTTTTCAGTTGCGCAAGTCGGGGTCGTCTGTATCGTTTCCCATTGGAATTCATAATATTGCGCAATATACTCGAGTGAGTACCCGCGCACTGAGCCTTTCCGCTACGCTGCTGGTGTTTTTGAGGCAAGAGTCGCAACCGCCTGTCGCACCTTTAGCTGAGAAACTGCGTGGGCCAGCAGTTCTAGGAATTACTAAATGCGAGTTACTAAACTGAGATTCGGGTGTATTTATCTGTATTATTATTGATAGTATTCATTGATTTCAAATAGACCCGCGAGGCCGGGCAGCCAATGAACGTCGCTAGAAAAAAAAAACCTGATGGTCGTGGTAGAGGTAGGGGCCGCTCCACCCTTAAAATAATTGGTCATGTAGGTTTCAAGACCGCTAAAATAGGTGGAAGTTTACTGTATTTAAATTTTCCACCAAACAGATGAATCTTCAACCAAAAAATGAATTTTTGAAGAAAGTTCAACTTTAAACCAAATAGTTGAATTTCTAGCCAAAAATAGGACTTTTCAACAAAATAATACCATTTTGAAGAAAGTAACTCAATTCTCAACCAAAACAATGAACATTAAAGAAAAATTAGTTGGATTTTTGTATTGGGGAGTAGGAGAAAGAGTATGCAGTCTCTTCCACCCTCAAACTAGTAACGTATATAGTTTATGGACGGCCTCTCATTTTTACTCGCATTTAAAAGTAAATAAATAAGACAATTGTATGTTCTTAATTTAAGAAAGCATGTAATTATTCATTTTACGAAGGTTAATTAGCATATTTTATTGAAAGCTTATCTGCTCGCTGACAAAGGATTTGACGTGTGGTTGGGAAATAATCGAGGAACCATTTTTGCCCAAAAGCATCAAACTTACCCAACAACAAGTCCCAGTTTCTGGAACTTCAGGTGAAACTAGAATTAGTGAAATAACTTAATATGAATTAAATTCTTGAAGTATTTTTTTAAATCAGGTAAAATTTAATTATTATTTTCACAGTTGGCACGAAAGTGGCGTTATTGACATTCCCGAAACAATAGACTTGATTTTGAATCAGACTGGAAAAAGTGAACTTTTTTTTGTATGCTACTCCCAATCATGTACAGAATTAGTTGTCATGGGATCTCTAAAACCTGAATACAATAAAAAAATAACTTTAGCTCTGAACATGGCCCCAGTTATTTTTACAGGAAATGTCAAAGGACTTCCATGGCTGCTATTAAAGATTCTCGGCCGTTTTATCTCAGTGAGAACAATCTTAGAATTACTTATTGCTGATTCATACTATTATTACAATATTTTCATTATTTTCTAATACGTCTGATAATCACTAATTCATATTTATTATTATAGGAGATTCTTGATAAAAGAGGTCACTTTGGCATAATAGTGTCACCTTTCTTGGCATATGTCAATACCTTCATTTTTAAACATAGAATATCAACATTTCTTGGTCTCATCCTTTTATATTCACTTCTTGGAATCGACTACAATGGTCCAGATTTGGTAAGAATAATTTCGACATGTTTCACTTTTATATTTCGTAAAATTTATAATAAGTTTATATGAAAAATTTGTCATTTTTAGGAAGTTATAAGAAAAGGAATTGTATTCCTTCCTGGGGGATATTCTACAAAACAATTGAGTCATTACAGTTTCGGTGCCATTAACCCAGGTAATCGTATAAATTATAATAAATATTTGTGAAATTTCCAATAATTTGAAACCAGAATCACAAGAAATAATAAAAAAATAATATGAAATACACATTTTTTTTGTAATGTTAAAAATTATAAAACCATACAATGTACAATAGATATATATTCAGTTAATTGACTCATCAAGATAATAAACAGAATGAATTCGCAATTCATGTTAAACGTTTGTAATTGGGAATAATGTAAAATTTGAATGTTCTCTATATTTTTTGATTGATAAAATTTTAAATTATGAAAAACTATGCGCGTAAGGAAGCCAACTATTTTATGTGTATCTGAAACAAAGAAGAAGGGATGCGACATTAGAGTGATAAAAAATGGGAAGTGAAAGTGCGGACTCGAACTATGGTCAGGAGTAGATAGTGAATTACATGGTAGTAAAGGGCTCGGTCTGATTATGAATGAGAGAGCAAGACAGAATGTCAAGAAGCATGGATTTGTATCTTCGAGATTGTTGTGGGTTAGACTGAAAGATGGAATCAGGAGATTATTTATCATAGCGTGCCACGCCCCAGTTGATGGTGAAAGAAGTGAAGTAAAAGGCGCCTTCTGGGACACTTTAAATGATACTATAGATATTTGCGATCATGAGGAAAGAATCATTCTACTAGGATATATAAATGGATGAGTTGCAGTTAAACTTCAGGGTACGGAAAGGTTCCTAGGTAATTTTGGAGATCGAAAAACAAGTGAAAACGGAGACAAATTGGTTAGCTTATGCTTAGAAAAGGGTTCTTTTAGCACAAATACTTGGTTTAGGCATACATTTATCCACTAGTACACCTGGTGCAGAGGGGATAGCTACAGTATAATTGACTTTATTGTTGCGGATGAAAGACTCAGAGAACTAGTACAAGATACAAGGGTTATGAGGGGATCTGAATGTGAAAAGGATCATTATATAAATTACCGCCTACTCTCGAAAATGAACGTAGGACACGGATGGAGAAGAAAGAGAACCAAAGACACGAAACAGACATGAATCAAGATGAAAAATTTACAGGAATCGCAGGTGCAAATAGATTTTCATAATAGGATTTATGAGTACGAACGCATAGATAGGGCAACTTGGGAGGCGTTAATGCGCAATAAAGATATAGAGGGCGCATGTGCTATGCTCCGGGATATCATGGTTAGCAGTGCGACTGAAGTGCGCGGTACTGCGGTTGTAAGAAGAATGTCTGGTGATGTGTGGTGAAAAGCAAGCGTATTTGAAAAAATTAGCATTACAGGCCTTTGCGATGAGGAGAGAAATATACAGTAGAAGTCCGATAAGTTTCTCATTTCGGGGCTGTAGGGGCGTAAAATTCCAGGAATTGCGGACTTTTCGGATGCCCCCTCTAGTAGCACGATATTAGGTGCGAGCATGCGTAAGAATGATGCGCTAATCATAATAAGCAAAATAGCACACGTAGTGGGAGAACGCCAATTAGTGTACGCGCCGTGCGTGTGATGACGTTTTAAGGGGAGTGTACACTTATCGGACGGCAACTTATCGGACTTGTACTGTACTTGCAAATGATTACAGAGACAAAAACAGGAAAGTAAAAATACTAGTGGAAGAGAGTGCAGAGAAAATCAAAGCGGAAGAAGAGAAGAAAATGCAAATCGATTTTGAAGAATAATATCATAAATATTTATAAGCTTTATAATTCTTCAAAACCAGAATTAAAAGAAATAACACAAAATGTTTTGAGACACACATTGTTTTTTGTAAAGTTGAAAATTAGAAAAGCATAAAATCCACAATGGATTTATATCCAGTCAATTGATTTATTCGATATAATAACAAGAATAAATTCGCAATTCAAGTTGAACGTTTGTAATTTGGAATAATTTTAAATTTGAATGTTCCCGAAATTTTTAGTTTGATACAAATTTTAATCTTTGGATGTAAATTTAATTCGTTCAGAACAGATAGACAGGAAACCTAAATCCAGTACTTAATAGTTTTATAAGAGTTGATTTACAATTGTGTTAATATAATTTTTTCTGCACAGGTACTTTGCGTCAATATGATTATGGAAAAAGTGAAAATATGAAAATATATAACTCAACAATTCCTCCAGACTATCCCCTGGAAAAAGTGACTGTACCTATAGCAATTTTTCAAGGGCTTCAAGATATCTTAGGTTCTCCGGAAGTAAGAAACAAACCACAAAATATTATTCGAAATCGGAGTAGTCATTATATTTTTATATAATAGGGTGACTGCCAAAAAGTGGACCACTTTAAGTCTTAATCATTTTCCACTTTTCCTTTGAATAATAAATTGTTTTTAAAGTTATCTCAATAAAGTACTTATACAGCACCACTTAATGAATTTTAGAAATTGTAGACGAATTCGTTTAGAAATTCTAAATGAAAATGTACGCAAAATGTCTTTTCCCACATCTGTCTCAAACTGAAAATTTAAAATGAAAAATTGCTAAATAATATTACTACCATTTTTCATATATTTGAGATTCAAAAATTCGAAAATCGATTTGTCAACGTTGATTTCAAATGACAGTTAATAATAGTAATAGTAATTTTGAAGCGCTGAAGTTAAAATCAAATTAGTCGTGAAAATATTAATTTTTCCCAAATTCTTAAATGTTTTTATCTGGTGTGCATATATTTTGAAACGATTTTTTATTTTTTTCATTTTATTATAGTCCCATGTTTGACAACCGGACCTTTAGCAACATGTGAAATACTTATCCATCACAAATACAGTACTTGATCTCTTATTGTTAGTTTGATGTTTTCATACTTTCTTGGATTACCCTTATGTAGAAAACTTTTTGTCAATCACCCAGAAAATATTAATTTGTAAGTTTCTGTTTTGCCAAATTGAAATTGAACAGTTATATTGTCTTTCAGGACGTTGAAATACTAGTCAAAAGACTTCCAAATGTTGTCTGTGGAAAAAAATTCAAGAAATTAAACCACGCTAGTTTTACTTGGACAAAAGGAGTAAGAGAACTCGTATACGAGAAAATTGCAGACCTATTTATCAATTACGGCAGAAATAAAACTTGTAACTAGTAAAAAAAATGAATTGTTCTGTGTTATATTAGAAACTTTACTAAACCATCCACATTATTGTCTTTTTCACCTACAACTTTTATTGATTATTTTGATTGATTTATTTTTTGATTAAAAAAGCAGCTTTGGTTGCTTCCCCTCGACTTAAGGTATTCCAGAAAATTCGAAAAAAATGTAATGACAAAAGCAAAAAAATATTTTTTATTCACGGTATGTCTCGGCTGACTTCAACCTAAAAGCGCTGGCACCATCCGATTTTTTTCTGCTTAATGTTTTTGGATGGCTCACGATCATTTGAGTACAACAAGAAAAAAAATCGTTTGGTCCTTTTTTGAGAAAACTCAATTTTTGATATTTTTGAAGAGGTTAATGAACATATTTTTAACAAAATAAGTTGAAAGTGAAATTTTGTTGGCTCAAAATATTTAGTTTAGCAATTCAATAAGCGTAGGGAAAATGTTTTTAAGAAATATTGAAATATGGTTAAAAGTGGGAAATATAAGTTTCTTGAAAACTGTCTCTTTCCAGTCTATCCCAAGTTCCAAGTACCTGCATAAGAATCAAAATTCCCTTAGAAGTCTATTATTAGTTAATTAATTGAAGAAGATTTAATTTTGAGAATTCCTAAAAAAACATTATTTTAACTGTAATAGCAACGAAGCACATATAATGGCCGTGAATGGAATATTTGCACTATTATACATATCTTATCCTTCGACAACGAGAAATTAAAAAAAAATGTTCAACAAGATTCCATAAAAAGAGTCATTTTCAGACGACCAGAATTTCAGTCCTATTAGAGCTAGAGATTCTTTTATTTTATTTGCTGAAAATTGAGTCCTATTCAATTAATTTACTGGAAGCATTCACCAGCGATGCATATAAAATGAAGTATTTTACAATAACTAGATTTTTTTTAGATTATTCGCTGAAAATCGAATTCTACGCCATAACTCTGAAACTTTCAGAGATAGAACAATCGATTTTTTGTTTGTTCACAGAAAATTTCATACGTTTCAATTCTTATACGCAGGTACTTGGGATTTGAGATGGACTGGAAAGAAGTAATTTAAAAAACAACACAGTTTTAGTTTTCGTAAGATATTCAGCTCCTGGAGTGTTTTTTTGCATGATCATTTTCATTAAATTGTGTTTATTAACCTTCTTAAACAAATAAAAAAGTATTTTTTTGGTTGAAAAGTGATCTTTTTTAGTTGAACATTCAAGTATTCAGTTAAAAATACATCTTTGTGGGCTAAAACTTCAACAGTTTTTTTTATCTAATCATTTTGTTCAAACTTGTATTTTGTTAAAAAAAATTTTTTTGGTCAAAAATGTAACTGTTTTGTTGAACATTCCTCTTTTCGGATAGAAAATTCATCCTTTTGGAATGAAAATTCAATTGTTTTTTCGCCTTGAAGGTTTATAGTTGAAGCTTAATCTTTTTTGTCTGAAATTTCGATTACTTTGTTGAAAATTCATCTTTTTAAATTGAAGATTCAACTATTTGCTTAAAAATTGTACCATTTGGTTACAATTTCCTCAATGAAATCTATAAAAATATACTCTTACTGGATTTTTATTTCGTGTATTTTAATCAATTTAAAAGAATAGAAAAAATCGATAAAAATTAACTAAAATAGCATTTAGTTTAACGAACTTTAATATTTTATTTTTTGTTTTCCGTTCAAAAATAATTTAAAGAAAATGTTACATGAGATTATTAAGGTTCCTGACCTTCAGAGTAAAATAAAATGAGATTTTATTTCTAAAATTGAAGAAACATAATTTCTAACGATTAAAAATCTTATTTTCGTCGAGCACGACGCTAAAAATGAAAAGCAATTCACAGTTCAAAATTGTTCTGCTTCCTGGAATCTGTAAAAATATACCCTTACCGGATGTTTATCTTGCATATTTTAACACATTTTTTCAAACAAAAAAAAATGAAAAAGTCGATGAAAATCGACTAAAAAAACCTTTAGTTTAACGAACTTTGACATTTTATTTTCAAAAACTTTTGTTTCTAGTTAAGTGAAAATGTTAAAGTAAATGCTATTTTAGTCTATTTTTTCTTTATTTTGGGAAAATTGGTTAAAACACACTAGATAAACATTTCGTAAGGATATATTTAAACATATTTAAGGAAAAAGAACAATTTTGAATTAGTAACTACTATTCATATTTTGCGTCGCTTTCGATAAAAATGAGATTTTTTATCGTTAAAAATTATGTTTCTTCAATTTTAGAAATAAAAACCAATTATTCAGTACTTCGAAGCTCAGGAACCATAATATTCTCATGGATGCGTAGTACGAGTTTTTTCTGTATTGTTTTAAAACATCCGGAGGGCATCCCTGAAACATGTACAAAAGAAATATTGGATGTGCAATAAGCACTTTTGGGTTGAATTTAATCGAGGCTGGCCGTGCGGGAATCTACAAAAACAATCCCTGTCCCAGGCCAAAATTCCTCAGAATTGGAAAATTCCTCGTTACAAATCAGAATTTGTTTGAATTTCAAAATTATTATTTATTTGCAAGTAAATATTTGCCATAATTTAAAATTTCCCTCTTCCAAGCTTAGGAAAGGGAATTTTCATAAGGAATTATTAGTGGACTTAGAACAGAGAAGTTGTGGTAGTGAGCAGGAATGGTGAAAAAGCATTTTAATTTTAGTTTAGAAGAAGGGAATTCATTTTTTAAAATCCCGGTCCAAATTCAGAATAATTCTTTTCCAAAATTCGCTTTTCCTAATCAGAAAATTTCGAAGTCTTTTAAAATATTTATAATTCTCTTGAAATCTTCAGAAATTATTTGCAATCATTCGAATCTTTTGAACCCTTATCAATTGACAGGGTGATAACCGGGAATTTAAAATCATCGTTCGGGTAGGCACTCTGAAAATAGATATTAAGAAATTAGCATTATTTGCGATTCAATATTACAATAGACGATCTATATAATATTAAGGTATACTATCGAAATTAAAACATTTCATATTCAGGTATTAAGATTCAATACCTGTCATCAATACAACTCAATTTTTAATATCTAAGTATTACACTTTAATATCTAGATCGTTGTCCTATAGTTGAATATCCAGATATTAATCTAGTCAAATATTTTTTTTTTAAACAATGTTTTTTTTAGTGAAATCTTATCTTAAATATAATCAGGGTTGGGGAAATAAGGTGGGGGGGGTCATCTTAAACAGAAAGATTGTCTGTAATAATCGTTTTTACATCAACGAGTAATTTTTCATGGTACCGATAGTATGACACTCGCGAGTAATTTATTATCAACACACAACGTGAATTCATTATCAAGTTAGTAACTAATGAAAAATTTTTAAACAAAGGTGATACCTTATTGTTCACATCACGTATTTCTTTACTTATTTGACGCGAAAAACCTAATTTATATCCTAATTTAACACTACTATGTATATAAAACGTGGTTCGCTAACGCAGAATGTGGCATGCTCAGTAATACATTATTGCATTGCTTCCATGTTTGTTGCTTATGCTGCTTATGATTTACAATTTTTATACTGAAAGTACAAAATTGAGTTTAGTCTGTCAAAATTTAATTAAGAGTGAATTCGCAAAATGAAGACCTTTATTGTACTGCAACTACTTACTCATGTAAGTATTTTTCTGGTGTTGGCTGTTCCTCAAGATATGAACAAGATAATTGTAAGTAATGACATAATAAATTAAAATACATCGATATGAATAAGTTAAAAATGAAATCAGCACCCATTTTTCGATTTTAAATATCAAACAGAGAAAAATGATAACTGATGACGGTTACCCGTTTGAGGAATATAACTTGAAAACGCAGGATGGTTACTTTCTTAAAATTCATCGTATACCAGGTGGAAATGGAGAAAAAATTAATAAAATCCAAAGAAATAAACCTATTGCTTACCTCGTCCATGCCCTCTCACAAAGTTCCATAGATTGGGTTTCTGTTGGACGAAATGTATCCTTAGGTAAGATCATTTGAATTATTAAACCCAAGAAATTTAGCTACGGCGTGAAATCCTTCAAACACAAATTATTTTAAAATGTCAACTAAGGTCAAAAGAAAGTATTTTTTACAAACAAATAAAAAAAAGAAAATAAATGCATTTTTGACTAAGAAAGATGACTTTTATACTATAAAGGATGAATTTGTAATCTAAAATAATGAATTTTAAAGAAAATAGTTAATTTTTCAAACAGGAAGCGGAATTTTTAATCCACGCAAATGAACTTTGAATCAGGAAAAGTAATTTTCTACAAAAAAAGACCAATTTTCAACAAATGAGTCAATTTTTCAAGGTAAAAACAAGAATGATTTAACAAAAGAATCAATTTTATACCCGAAAAGATAAATCTTTAACAAAAAAATTAATTACTACTCAAGAAATATAAATTTGCAACCAAATACTTGAAGCTTCAACAACAAAATATAAGTTATCAACCAAAAATGGAATAGTTACACTTTCAGTTAAAAAAGTTAATTTTTAACAACAACAAAAATGAATTTTCTACCACTTAAATGCAACTAAAAAAGACGAAGCTGAATTTTCTACCCAAAAATACTAACTTTTAACAAAATGATTAAAATTTCTACGAAAAAGTAGACTTTTCAAGAAAAACGTTAATTTTTCACCAATTAGTTATACATTCAAATAAATAGTTTAAATTTTACCCAAATAGTTAATTTTTGAACCAAAATTATGAATTTTCATCCAAGAAGATTAAATTTCTACCAAGAAAGACGAAAATTTAACAAATTACAAGAATTTTCAAACAAGCAGTTACATTTTTTACCAAAGAAGATGAAGTTTTCACGAAAAGAGATGAATTTCACACCAAATACACGTATTTTCTACAAAATAATTAAATTTCCAGTCCAAAAGGGATTAATTTTGGACTGGAAAATTAATGTTCTACCAGTAAAGACAAATGCTTCACAAAATATATGACTTTTTAAAAAATTGGTTAAGTTTTAAACTATAAAAGTTGAATTTTCAACCCAAAGTGGAATAGTTATATTTTGAATTCAAACCTGTGGGGTTTACTTTTCCCGCTGTACAGTGCGCTGGCTTTGAAACTAAACTTACTGGCTCTTTCTTACTGGAAAGTGGGGTTTTACAATAAATATTGTAGTTTTTTGTTCTTTTATCTATACAATTTTACAGTTTATCTTTTATGATAGAGAACATTTTACACGTCTATTGAATCATTTTTCATCAAATGAATTAACAATAAACAATTATTTTTAATAATAATCTAATTATTACAAATAATAGACTGGTGACTTGTATGGAATATATAGTCTGTAAATTCGCTTTAAATAATCGGCTTTTCCTGAAAAGGCTTGAATTCGGAAATTATTTACACTAAAGAACAATAAATATATTGAAAATGAATTGTTTATGTTTTCTAAGTACATCTACGTTAAAAATGATACATATCGAGTTTATTTTTTTATTTCTTTTGTAGCGAAAAAAACTTGTGTTGAATAAATAATTATATTGAAACAAAAATTGATGAATATGCTCCATAAGTTTTCTTAAAAATTTAATGCTGATCATTTCTAAAAAAAAAAATTTTTTTCAATCCGTTCACAATTGCGACCTGTAGACTATTTTGAATTGTAAATTCCCCAGCCAGCCCACTGTGCAGCGGGAAAAGTAAACCCCAAAAATTTATTTTTACTTCGGACTTTGCCTGACACCGCTCAGTCAAATCGCAGAGGGACCAGGCAGACTGCGGTGTGACGGCACATCGGACTTCGCCTGTAACATATACAGGGTATCCCAGACTCAAGTGTCCGAACTTATATGGCTGTATAAACATTAAAAAAATGAATCGAAAATTGCTTTTCCAAAAATCAGTTGAAGTTTTAGTTTTTGAGTTAATAAATATTTAAGCTGGACCAATCAGGAGCGCGGTATAAACAGTCATGCGTACGTGAGCGGGAGTTTAAAGTAGTGTAGTGACTGCTGCTCTCTCCTCGCTAACCCCACCTCGGCGCTCGCTTCAATAACACTACGTTGAACTGCCACTCACGTACGCTCGACTGTTTATACCACGCTCCTGATTGGTCTAGCTTGAATATTTAATAACTCAAAAACTAAAACTTCAACTGATTTTTGGAAACAGAAATTTCGATTTATTTAAAAAATTTTTAAACAGCCATATAAGTCCGGACAGTTGAGTCTGGGACACCCTGTATACTCTCTACGATGCCTGTTATTAGTCAGAGCACCCCACCGTGGGGACTGGTCGAACTTAACGGCGGATCCTGGGGCGGACGAGCGGGGGGGGGCCCCCCCCCCCCGAGATTTAAGGAACCAAATAAAAAATTTGAGTAGGTAGCAACACTATTTAACCAGAGTTTGATGAGTCACACTAAACTGACTAAACTTTTTGAATTTTTTCACCAACCAATTTGTAAATTTCACAGACATAATTCAAGGAACCTTTTAGGTGTTCGGGTGCAGACTGGACTCTGGACCCGAACCTTCGAATTCTTAATGGTCCAGTTCCGAACCCGGACCCTTTAATTCCCTAAGTGTCCGGGTCGGAACCCGGACCTTTTAAATTCTTAAGGGTTCGGAACCCGGACCCTTTATATTCTTAAGGGTCCAGGTCCAGATCCGGACCCATTAAATTCTTATGGATCCGGGAACATATAGGTCCCCGGACACTTAAAAAATTAGGGACAATCAACAGTTCTCATTGTTAACAACAATTGTTTGAACTAATTTTTATCATCTTAGGCATTTTTTAAGGAAAATTGCGTTTCTTTAGGGTATTAGCAGACTGTTATTTAGTAATGGCTCTGTGCTATCGTCGATAACAATTGATAATTATTTGAACAAAATTAACTAACAAATGCTATTTTCGGCTATTTTGAAAGGTAAAAACTTGTGTTTTTCATCGTAGCCAACTGCTACTTACTAATTTTCAAACTTTTTCTCATAAAAGAAGCGTCAGTTAGCGTCAGCGATTGACGGTTACGTTAATTTTAAATATTCCCAAGAACCACGGCATTTTTTGTTTAAAAATATATGAAAGGACCTAATTTTGTCTATAAAATGATTAATTACAATGACAATGGTGGATCGTTATCGAGGTTTCTAAAAAAGTTAAAAAATGAGTTATTAACAATTGGTTAGGATTTTTTTTTGTTCACAATGAAAATTGATGATTCGCATATAAGGTTGTTATTGGATGAATAAATCTGATAATTTTGTAACATTTTCATATAATTTTTGGCCGATTCAATAGAAAAAAAACTCGATTTATTTCAACATAACTACCTGCTATGTATATTTTTTATAAAATTTGTTTAAAAAATAACATTTTATTTATTATATATCATGTCTTTGTCTACAAATTGTTCAAAGTTCGTGTAAATCATTCCATGAATCACTGGCAATTCCCATGAATCAATTTTCACTCACATATTTATTTATAACAACTTCAATAATTTTTGAAACAATTTCTAAGCTATCAGACAACTTTGTTGGATAATTTCTTAATTTATTCTAGGTATTTTGGATTGAATCCAAGTATTTTTCGAAAATCGATACTCTTCTACAAATTTTTTTTTTCCTTTTTTGTTATTAAATAAAAAAAAGTAGAAAACTTTCTTGGAAATCGGCCATAACTGACTTATGCGGAATTTTATTAGCTTCAATTTTTTTCAAACGTTCAAATTGGTTCACAAAACACAGGATACATTTCTTAACCGATTTACGTATTTTCCTGTATTAAATTTCTCGGAAACGCTAGAAAGCCAATTTTCTGTTTTTTATTATGTTTTTAACAATACTTCCACAAATACAGCAGCAAAATTGATCATTTGAACGGTATGACTTTTTTATCTGTGAATTAATACAATTGAACATTGTATTAAATCACTATGAAATATTAATTTAAACCAAACATTAGGACATGAAGTTTACAGATAACCCACGCATGCAGTATACAGAGCTGTCTCCATAACAGACAAAGATAACTTACAAAAGGAATTACAAAACGTTAAACAAATTCTAATACAAAACGATTACATAAACACATTGATTAAGCAATAAGAAAATACACTAAAAAAAACAAGTCAACACAACCTACTGAAGGAAGAGAGTGAAAAACGACTACCATCCAACCCTACATTCAATGTATCATAGAACAAATAGAATGAATTCTCAACAAACACAACATCCAAACGATAATCAAACCACCTTCGAAAATAGGACAACTTCTAAACAACCCTAAAGTTAAAAAGGCACCTCTCAGTGATCTGGGAGTATATAAAATCCCTTGTTCTTGTGGCAAAGTCTATATTGGTGAAACCGGAAGGGCGGTGAGCCAACGTGTAAAGGAACATGAGAGTAAAGTCAGGCTAAAACATTTCACGGAATCATCACTATCTGAGCATCATATCGAAACAGGACATAGCATTTTATTTGACAAAACAACCGTCATTGCAAAAACGTACAATATTTTTCCAAGAAAACATAGAGAAGCAATCGAAATCTTAAAACACCTCAATAACATCAATAGGGACAATCGATATAATACCAATCCGATTTGGCTTTCCGCCCTTCCGCGTTTTCTAAAAAGGACTTGATTGGCCAATCAAGTTCGACGAGTCCCCACCACGGGGCTCTCTAGCCAATCACAGGAATCGTAGAGAATACATATATAAGGAAAAAATAGCCTGAAACTTCAGTATTCAGTTTCAGGTCAGCCCCGAAGAAGTGAACTGCAATGTTCACGAAACGTGGGCAACATTAGTCTTGTGCCGATGTTCTACATAATAATGTTGTTTCTTGTCCAGAAGCAAGTGCACCAGAATCTCGCTTAAGTATTCCTCATACGCATCTAAATTCATCTCGAACGGATCTAAACATAAGGCATCATACTTCAGGCGCATCTCGTCCTGAGCTGGACCTATCTCATTACGATGGACCTCGTTTATCAGCAAGTAACACTTCAACCGTTCCGAAAAGTACATATACCTACCCTAGTTACGATATAGAAAAT
Source organism: Andricus curvator (assembly GCA_932195095.1). NCBI lineage: Eukaryota > Metazoa > Arthropoda > Insecta > Hymenoptera > Cynipidae > Andricus > Andricus curvator. The sequence goes on from CAKNYM010052876.1 coordinate 322,291, forward strand.
TGTATAGGAAAAAACAGATAAATTTTTAAGCAAACAAATACTACTAAACTACTGGCAGCCTCCTAAGAATTACAATTTTGCATTTTCTGAACACAAGAAACAAGGAAAGTTAGAGGGAAGATATGCTAGTCATAAGCATCTTGAAAGTTTCAATTGGTTAGTTTTCTCTGGCATAAAAAAAGATATTTCTGTCGGTACTGTTCACTATTTATCAAGGAAAGAATGGGACACAATAAAACTATATCTGCAGCAAAACTCGTGACTGAGCCCCTTACCAACTTCGCTATATTATTTGGTAAAGATGGTATTCTTACTATGCATGATAGCGTTGACGACCATGAGAAAGCAACGGATGTAGGTAGGGATTTTTTCGGGTGGCCAATGATGAAGAAATAAATATTTGAAACATAATTAATAATCTTTGCCTGAAATAAATCGAGGGAAATAGGAAAAGACTTATTCCTATCATCAAAAGTATAATTTTTATGGGATGCCAAAATATTCCTTTAAGAGAACATCGTGATGACGGATCACTTGGTGAAGATTCAGGAGTGAATAAAGGCAATTTTCGAGCAGTATACGTCTACCTCTGGAGCTTCTTACATCAGCAAAATGAGTAAATAACTCAGAATGAGTTGATTAACACTTGTGAAGAAGAAATTGTTTCCGAAATTATTAAAAGAGTTCAAGCAAGTTGAGTCATTATGTTTGACGAAACAACTGATGCTGCGAATGAATCACAGCCTGACAGTTATTTTTCGGTATTTTTTCGAAAAGTAAATCAGGGGGGATTTTTTAGGTTTTATAAACCTGCGCAAAGAAACCAAATATGATGATCTAGACAAAGAACCGAAAATAACTGGAGATAACATAGAAAACCATGTTCTTTCTATTCTCAAGCAACATTCATTACCATTAGATTGCTGCGTTGATATAGGAACTGATGGCTGTGCTACGATGACTTTCGAAACTCGAGGTGCGTTTGCCCAAATAAAATGTGCAGCACACTTTGCTGTTCATTTCCCTTGTCAAAATCACGCTCTTCATTTATCAATTTCGAAATCATCAACTGTATCTGAAGTCCGAAATAGTATCAGAACGGTGAAGTCGGTAATAAACTTTCTCACTGCGTCATCAAAGCGTATCAATATGATCAAGAAGTTATTAGGGCATCAAATTTCAGGATTGTGCGAAACTTGATGCATTGAAAGAAACGACGGAGTTCAAGAATTTCGAAATGGGTATCTTGCAATCGCTGAAGCTCTTGAAAAAATCTCGAAGTGGTCTGACCATGACGTAACCTCCAAAGCCAGAACGCTTCTTTCTGCTATATGTGAAACAGAATTTTTAATCTCTGTTGTCCGTCTTTCTGACGTATTGTCTGATACTATTTTTCAGAGTCGACTATTTCAGAAAACAAGTGAAAACATTGGTGTTGCTACAGACGCATTGAAAGATACTCTTACGGTTCTGGAGAAGAAACGTAAAGCGACGGAATGCAAAACTTACTTTCATATAAGCTTTACCAGGAAGCTAGTCAGATGGCTGCGAAATTAGGAGTTGATATACAAATTCCAAGAACGGATAGTGGGCAGAGTGATCGATCAAATTATCCGAATAATGATTCTGAAACTTTTTTTCGACAGTCTATCTTTGTACCACTACTGGACAGTGTGATACAAGATATGAAAGCACGATTCTCTGAAGACACTTTAAAAAAGCACCACCTCATACTTTCGCGAGAAAATGCTATTAAAAACAATGAAGAGGGTGATACATTCTTAAATCCTGTTCGAGTTTGTGCACAAAGGTACTCAATTCTTTGCAACGAGGAACCTGAAATTTCTGAAAGGACACTTATTGCAGAATTGCGATCCTGGAATATCAAATGGTCTCGTAAAAAAACAGTAATTGAAAGACTTCCATCAACAGCGCGAAGAGGTCTTATAGCACATGATAAGGATATTTATCCTGCTATTTTTTTTCTTCCAAAAGTACTGGCATGTCTGCCAGTTAGTGTAGCTACTGCTGAGCAAACTTGTTCAGCATTACGACAATTAAAAACATTGATGAGTATGAAGATGAGCGACGACCGTTTAGCAGGATTATCCTTACTTCATATCCATCAGGATATATAAATTTATCCTGACAAAGTCATTCAACTCTATGCAAAAACGCGCAATCGTATATTAGAATTTTTATTATAATCAAGAATTATTTTCTTCATGTACAATTTTCGATCCTAAATATGCATGGCTTTCAAGGTTTTTTTTCATAAATGTGAACACTATCATTGAAAAATATAAATAAAGTGAAATTTATTACCTTATTATCTTCAATAGAAAGAGTTATTTCAAATCATTGAGGGGGGGGGGGAGCTTCCAACCCCTTTTCCATACATACGTTGAAAACAATTCACAATCGCCCCCTTCGAAAAATTTTCTGGATTCACCCATGGTCGAACTCGATTGGCCAATCAAGTCTTTTTTTAAAACCCCAGGAGGACGAAAAGCCAAATCGGATTGATATTATATCCATTGTCCCTATTGATGTTATTAGGGTGTTTTAAGATTTCGATTGCTACCCTATGTTTTCTTGGAAAAATATTGTATATTTTTGCAATGACGATTGTTTTGTCAAATAAAATGTTATGTCCTGTTTCGGTGTGATGCTCATCTGGTGCTAATTGCGTGAAACGTTTTAGCCTGACTTTACTCTCATGTTCCTTTACACGTAGGCTCACCGCTCTCCCGGTGTCTCCAATATAGACTTGGAAACAAGAAAAAGGGATTTTATATACTCCCGGATCACTGACAGGTGCCTTCTTATCTTTAGGGTTGTCTAGAAGTTGTCCTATTTTTCGCATTCGGTTTAAATATGGTTTGGATGTTGTGTTTGTTGAGAATTCTTTCTATTTGTTCTATGATACCTTGAATGTAGGGTTGGATGGTGGTAGTTTTTCTCTCTCTTTCTTTAGTAGGTTGTGTTGACTTGTTTTTTTTAGTGTATTTTCCTATTGCTTCATCAATTTGTTTATGTAATCGTTTTGTATTAGGATTTGTTTAACGTTTTGTAATTCCTTTTGTAAGTTATCTTTGTCTGTTATGAAGTCAGCTCTGTATACAATGGACTTGATGACTGATTTCTTTTGAGATGGGTGGTGGTGGGAGGAAGCATGTAGGTATCTGTTTGTATGGGTGGGTTTTCTGTAAACTTCATGTCCTCAGGTGTTTTCAGATCTTTTGTAAACTAATACTAATACTAATGAACTAGATATTAGGGTAGGATTTATGAAATCGGAAAACTTGTGTAGTTCATCCTAGTCCATGTCTCCAGATGACAAAAGTGTCGTCAACGTAACGGTACCAAAATTCCGGTTTAGGCTCAGATTAGTTGAAGATTCTAGTTTCAACATGTTCCATAAAGATGTTCGCCCTTACAGGTGAGATTAGAGATCCCATTGCTGCTCCTGAGGTTTTTTTGTAGAATTGGTTATCAAAGGAGAAGTGAGTATTATTGAGACAGTGTTCTATCAAAGGTATGTGACCGAAGGGGAAGTTTAAAAAGGATTTAATAATATCGATTGTATCAGAGATTGGTACTTTCGTAAAGAGAGGTTAATTTTTTCTAATTTTTTTCCAGGGAAATGGTACCTTGGAATTAGCGTTAGATTCACATTTTGTTTTTTCCAGTACTAGACCCCTCCCCCGTCTCACCATGTTACCAACCGTACATTTTGGCATGACACCCTCCACCCACAAACTAGTAACGTACATAGTTTATAGACGACCCCTTATTTTTATTTGCACTTAAAAGTTAATAAATAAGACAATTGTATGTGCACAATTTAAGAAAGCATATAATTATTTATATTAAGATGACTAATTAGGATATTTTATTCAAAGCTTATCTGCTCGCTGACAAAGGATTTGACGTGTGGATGGGAAATAATCGAGGAACCTTGTTTGCTCAAAAGCATCAAACTTACCCAACATCAAGTCCCAGTTTCTGGAACTTCAGGTGAAACTAGAATTCGTGAAATAATTTAATATGAATTAAATTCTTAAAGGGTTTTTTTTTTTAAATCAGGGAAAATTTAATTAATTTTTTCATGCAGTTGGCACGAAAGTGGCGTTATCGACATTCCCGAAACAATAGACTTCATTTTGAATCAGACTGGAAAAAGCGAAGTTTTTTTTGTAGGCTTTTCGCAATCATGTACCGAATTACTTGTCATGGGTTCTTTGAAACCTGAATACAATGAAAAAATAACTTTAGCTGTGAACATGGCTCCACCAGTTTTTTCCGGGAATATTAAAGGACCCGCACGGCTATTTTTCATAATTCTTGGTCGTTTTATCTCAGTGAGAACAATCTTAGAATTACCTTATAAAAATATACTGTTGTATTGCTGATTCTGATGTTATTTAAATAATAGTATAATATTTTTTAATTATTTGTACTATTTTTTAATACGTACGATAAGTACTAATTCATATTTATTATCATAGGTGATCCTTGATAATGTAGGTCACTTCGGCATTACAGTATCACCTTTCATGGCATATATTAGTACCCTAATATTGAAATATAGAATAACAACATTTCTTGCTTTCATCGTTGTATATACAATATATGGAATCGACTATAATGGTGTAGATTTGGTAAAAATAACTTCAACATATCTAACTTTTAATATTTCATACGATTTCCATAAGGTTACTTGAAAAATTGTGATTTTTAGGAAGCTCTGAGAAAAGAAATTGTATACATTCCTGCAGGAGTATCTACAAAACAATTTACTCATTATAGTTCCGGTGTCATTAACCCAGGTAATCATAGAATTTATAAAAGATAGTGATAAACTTTTTAATTCCTTAAAACCAAGATTACAAGAAATAATAAAAAAAGTCTGTGTGTGTAAATTCAAGGAATTTATAGAATTCAAGGAATTCACGGAATTCACTGACTTCACGGAATTCATGGAATCGATGAATTTCGTCAATTCATCAAATTCCTTTAATTCCATGAATTCCTTGAATTCTGTGAATTCCGTAAATTCCATGACTTCAATGAAATCCATAAATTACACGAATTCAGTGAATTTTGTAAAATACATGAATTCCATTAATTTTGTTAATTCCGCGAATTCAATTAATCCCGTGAATTCCATGATTTCCGTGAATACCATCAATTCCAGCAATTCCACGAATTCCGTGAAATCAGTGAATTCCGTGCATTCTATGAATTCCGTGAATTGTAGAAATTCCGTGAATTACTTGAAATCCATGAGTTCCGTGAACTGCGTGAATACCTTGAATTCCACGGATACCGTGAATTCCATGAATTCCGTGAATTCTCTGAGTTCCATAAATTCCGTGAAATCCATGAATTCCATGATTTCCAGGAATTCCATGAATTCCGTGAATTCTATGAATTTCGTGAATTCTATTAATTCCTTGAATTCTATGAATTCTATGAATTCCATAAATTCTATGAATTCCATGGATTTTATGAATTCCATGAATTCTATGAATTCCATGAACTTCGCGAATTCCACGAATTCCGCGAATTCCATGAATTTCGTGAATTACTTGAATTCCATAAATTTCCGTGAATACCGTGAATTCATTGGATCGCATCAATTTCGTTAATTCCTTGAATTCCGTGAATTCTTTAAATTCCTTGAATGATTGAAAATTAGAATGTTCTCGAAATTTTTAGTTTGATAAAATTTTAATATTTGGACATAACTACAATTCATGCAGAACAGAAAGGCAGGAAACCTAAATCCAGAACTTAATAGTTTCATAAGAGTTCCTTTACAATTGTGTTAATTACATTTTTGTCTACACAGGTACTTTTCGTCAATATGATTACGGAAAAATTAAAAATATGAAAATATATAACTCAACAATTCCTCCAGACTATCCCTTGGAAAAAGTGACTGCACCTATGGCAATTTTTCAAGGGCTTCAAGATTTCTTAGCTTCTCCAGAAGTACGAAACAAATCACAAAAAATATTTCTAAATCGGAGTAGTCATTATATTTTTATATAATATAAGGTGATTGACAAGAAGTTGAGCAGTTTAAGACCCAATCAATTTCCACTTTTCGTTTGAATAACAAATTGTTTTGAAAGTTATCTCAGTAAAGTACTTATATCGAAACATAACTTAATGATGTTTTAAAATTTTAGACCAATTCGTTTAGAAATTATAAATAAAAAAAGTACGCAGAATGTGTTGTCCCGCATCTGTCCAAAACTGCAAATTTAAAATGAAAAATGTTTTTTTTTTCATTTTTTTTCCATCATTTTCCATATACATATCTGAAATTAAAAAATTAAAAATTCGATTTGTCAACGTTGATTTCAAATAACAGATAAAAATGATCACTGTTTTTGTGTAATATTTTTCACAAAATTTACGATAATGGTCCATATTAATTTATCATACCATAAAATAATTAAGAGGATATTTTAAATCGCTGAAGTTAAAATACAATAAATCGTGGAAATAGCTATTTGTTGAAATATTTTCATCTGTTCCGCATATATTTTAAAAAATTTTTTGATTTTGTTTTGTGTTATTATAGTCTCGACTTTTTGCAACGTGTAAAATAAAATTAAAATTCATACCCATAATAAATAGAGTACTTGATCTCTTAGTTTGATATTTTCATACTTTCTTGGGTTACCCTTGAGTAAAAAAATTTATCTAGGCACTTCGGAAATTTTTTTTTTTTTTTCGAAAATTACATTTTGTGAAATGGTCTACTGTTTGTCAATCACCCAATATATATTAATTTGTAAGTTTCTTTTTTGCTGAATAAAAAACGAAATCTTATATTTTCTTCCAGGACGTTGAAATACTAGTCAGAAAACTACCAAATGTTGTCTGTAGAAAAAAATTCAAGCAATTTAACCATCTTAGTTTTTCGTTGACCAGGGGAGTAGGAAAACTCATCCACGAGAAAATTGCAGATCTATTCATTAATTACGGAAGAAATAAAACTTGTAACTAGTAAAAATATACTGAACTGTTTTGTATTACATTAAAAACTTTACAAAACCATCCAAATTATTCTTTTTACACCTACAACTTTTATTGATTATTTTGATTTATTTATACATCAAATAAAAAAGCATTTAATTTGGTTAGTTTCCCTCGATTAAAGGTATTCCAGAAAAAATGAAAAAAATTCAACGACAAAAGCATTTTTTTAATTCACGGGTTGCTCGACTGGCTTCAACCAAGAAGGGCATATACCTCGCGGTTTTTTTCTGTTTAAACTTCAGGGATTTTGTTGAAAATTGAATTATTTTGTTAATAAGTCATGTTTTTTGGTCAAAAATTCTACTGTTTTGCAGGAAATTCATCATTTTGTATACAAAATACGTCTTTTTAGATCTAAAATTAATCTCTTTTGGTAAAAAAGTTCTGCATTGAAAATTCACCTTTATTGCTGGAAAATTCAACTGTTTTGGAAAAAATTCACGTTCTTGGATCGAAAATTCAACTAGTTTGTTAAAAATGCATTTGTTTTGGGTTGAAGTTTAATCTTTTTGTTTAAAAATTCGACCAATCAGTTGAAAATTAATTTATTTTATCCACAGCAGGGAAAAATGGGAAATGGTCGGGAATGCGATTAAGTGACCGGGATTTTTCTGTCGAATGTCACTTGGAATAGGGAATTTCCCAAAAGAATTACAATTCGGACATGGAACAGTAAATTTCCTACAAGAATTATAAATCTGAACTGAGACAGGGAAACAGGTAATTTTGAACATGGAACAAGACATTTTAATTCTGATTTACAAAAACTATCCGCTTTACATGTAAGAATTTGTCAGAATTGGAAAATTTCTTGTTCCGAATCAGAATTTGTTTGAATTTAAAAATTATTATTTATTTGCAAGTAAAAATTTTCCAGAATTTGAAAAATTTTCCTCTTCCAAGCTTTAGAAAAAGGAAGTTACTATATTTCAGAATTATAATAGAAAGAGTTGTCAATTAATATAATTCTGAATTGGTACATAAATTGATAATTTTCACTTTGGAACAGCCGAAGAACAGGGGATTTCCATAAAGAATTACATATAATTTAGAGTTCAGGAAAGGGAATTTTCATAAAGAATTATTAGTTGACTTGGAACAGAGAATTTGTGGCTGTGAGCGGGAATTTTGAAAAATATTTAATTATAATTTAGAAGAAGGAAATTTATTTTAAAATCCCGTTTCAAATTCAGAATTGTAACTCTTTTCCCAAATTCACTGTTCCAAATCAGAAGTTTTCGAAATCTTTTAAAATGTTTAGAAATATCTTGAAATCTTTGAAAATTGTTTGAAATCATTCGAATTTATAAACCCTTATAAATTGTTCGGGTGATAACCAGGAATTTAAAATCAACCTTCAGCTAGGCACCCTGGAAATGGATATTAGGAATTAATTTATTATTTGTGACCCGATATTACAATAGACGATCCATATAATATTAAGGTGTAATATTAAAATTAAAGAATGTAATATTCAGGTGTTAAGTTTCGAAACCGTTAATCAGTAGAATTCAATATTGAATATCTAAATATTATACTTTAATGTCTAGACCGTTGTCCCATAGTTGAATATCCAGATATTGATCCAGTCCAACCATTTTTTTAGCCAAATTTTGTCTTAAATATTATCAGGGCAGGTTCAGCGAAATAAGGTGGGGAGGGCATCGTATACACAAAGATTGTCGTTAATAATGATTTTTAAATCAAAGAGCAATTTTTCTCGGTACCGATAACGTTTATAAACATAAAAATATAAAACATATCACGTTTAAGATCTTTGACATAATTGAGATTAGTCTATTTTGTTTTGCATAGAATACTTGTAGGTATGACACTCGCGAGTAATTTATTATCAACACACAACGTGAATTCATTATCAAGTTAGTAACTAATGAAAAATGTTTAAACAAAGGTGATGCCTTATTGTTTAAATCACGTATTTCCATACTTATTTGACGCGAAAAATATAATTTATATCCTAAGTTAACACTACTATATAAAACACGGTTCGCTAACGCAGAATGTGGCACGCCCAGTAATACATTATTGCATTCCTTCCATGTTTGTTGCTTATGCTGCTTATGATTTAAAATTTTCATGCTAAAAGTACAAAATTGAGTTTAGTCTGTCAAAATTTAATTAAGAGTTAATTCGCAAAATGAAGACCTTTATTGTACTGCAAATACTTACTCATGTAAGTATTTTTCTAGTGTCGGCTGTTCCTCAAGATATGAACAAGATAATTGTAAGTAATGACATAATAAATTAAAATACATCGATATGAATTAGTTTAAAATACAATCAGCACCCATTTTTCGATTTCAAATATCAAACAGAGAAAAATGATAACTGATGATGGTTACCCGTTTGAGGAATATAACTTGAAAACGCAGGATGGTTACTTTCTTAAAATTCATCGTATACCAGGTGGAAATGGAGAAAAAATTAATAAAATCCAAAGAAATAAGCCTATTGCTTACCTCGTCCATGCCCTCTCACAAAGTTCCATAGATTGGGTTTCTGTTGGACGAAATGTATCCTTAGGTAAGATCATTTGAATTATCAAACCCAAGAAATTTAGTCACGGCGTAAAATACTTCAAACACAAATTATTTTAAGATGTCAACTAAGGTTAAAAGAAAGTATTCTTTTACAAACGAATCAAAAAAAGAAAATAAATGCATTTTTGACAAAGAAAGATGACTTTTATACTATAAATCATGAATTTGTATTCTAAAATAATGAATTTTAAAGAAAATAGCTGAATTTTCAAACAAGAGGCGGAATTTTTAATCCACGCAGATGAATTTTCAATCAGGAAAACTAATTTTCTACCAAAAAAGACAAATTTCCAACAAATGAGTTAATTTTTCAAGGTAAAAACACGAATGATTTAACAAAAGAATGAATTTTATACCCGGAAAGATGAATCTTTAACAAAAAAATTAATTACTGCTCAAGAACGATAAATTTGCAACCAAATACTTGAAGTTTCAACAACAAAATAAAAGTTATCAACCAAAAATGGAATAGTTACACTTTCAGTTAAAAAAGTTAATTTTTAACAGCAATAAAAATGAATTTTCTACCACTTGAATTCAACTAAAAAAGACGAAGCTGAATTTTCTACACAAAAAGACTGACTTTTAACGAAATAATTAAAATTTCTACGAAAAAGTAGACGTTTCAAGAAAAACGTTAATTTTTTACCAATTAGTTATACATTCAAATAAATAGTTTAAATTTTACCCAAATAGTTGATTTTTGAACCAAAATTATGAATTTTCATCCAAGAAGATTAACTTTCTACCAAGAAAGACGAAAATTTAACAAATTACAAGAATTTTCAAATAAGCAGTTACATTTTTTATCAAAGAAGATAAAATTTTCACGAAAAGAGATGAATTTCACACAAAATACACGTATTTTCTACAAAACAATTATATTTCCAGACCAAAAAGGATTAATTTCGGACTGGAAAATCAATGTTCTACCAGTAATGACAAATTCTTCACAAAATACATGACTTTTCCAAAAATTGGTTAAATTTCTAACGATAAAAGTTGAATTTTCAGTTAAAAATATCAATTTTCAACCAGAAGTGGAATAGTTATATTTTTAATTCAAACAATTAATTCTTAACGAATAAAATCGAATTTTCAGCAAACTGATTAAATTTCTAATTTGATGTATCAACTAAAATGATGTATCTTTAACAACAAAAATGAATTTTTGACAAAGTAATTCAACTTTCAACCAACTAGTTGAATTTCCAAACAAAAAAGATGAATTCTTTTTATACTATAAAAGATAAATTTCAACCAGAAATATAATAGTTGAATTTTCAGTAAATAAAATTAATATTATAATAAATTAGAAGGAGGTGTTTCGAATTTCAATCGTGTGAGAAACTGCGAATATTTTCGACGTTTCATGAACATTACACTTCACTTCTTCAGGGCTAACCTGAACCTGCAGTCACCGCGCATTCTGCCTGGTCCTTCCGCGAGGTCCATCAAGCTAGCACCTCCACAATCGAAATACCCAAATTTTTTTGTATCAGAATTTTGGGCTTTTTTTGGGCTGTATTGCCGATTTTTGGGCTCCACTACTTTTTTTGAAAATTCAAATTTGGTGTGGAGGTGCTGGCTTGAGTCAAGCCAGCACCTCCACTACATAAAAATTTGAAAAAATTAAAAATTAAAGCCGACAGAATTTTGGGCTTTTTTTGGGCTCTTGAACGCGCCAACAACCAATTTCCAAAAACTACCCCTGCCAGAAATAAAACTACCACCTATATAAAAACTCAAACTAGGAAGAAAAAAAGTACACCACAATTTTGGGCTTATTTTGGGCTCTCAAATGCACGGAAAAAATTCAAAAAACCACCCCTATGTGCAAAAAAACCACCGTCTTGTCGAAAATAAAATTTGAAAAAAATAAAGTGCATCATAATTTTCGGCTCATATTGGGCTCTCCAATGTACCAAACAAAATTGTGCAAAACCACCCTATGTACAAAAAACAACCCCTAAGTAAAAACTCAAACATGGAAAAAACAAAATAGAAAGTAGTGTTGGGCTTTTCTTTGGCTCACGAATGCTTGATTTTTTGTTTGAAAAAAAAAACACCCCTACGTCTAAAAAATCAAACGCCTATCTATGAATTTGAATTTCAACTTTCAAGGAGCCCCAAAATCAAAGACTCTATTCACCCTATAAAATTCTGAATCTGAAACATTTACAAAGTAAATTTCTATAAAAGGTAATTCTCCGACGGTGCTGTTATTTTTGAGGAGCCCGAAAATTAGCGACTCTACACAGTAATATTCTGAAAGAGATTATTTTTTGACCAATTCATATCTGCGTTGTGTCAAGGGGTTGCTTCTGAACGTTAAGGGTTGAAGCCCAAAAATCGGCGGTGGTATTTTTGAAGAGCCCAAAAATCAGAGACTCTATTCTCACTGTGAAATTCTAAAAAAGATTCT
>CAKNYM010052876.1:334345-423200 GCA_932195095.1 Andricus curvator
AGTGTTGGTATTTTTGAGGAGACCAAAAATCAGAGACTCTATTCGCATTGACTCTATTTACACAGTAAAATTCTAAAAAAGATTATTTTTCAGTAAATTCGTACTGACGGTACACAGATGGGTTGGTTTGTAGTGTTTAGGGTTGTAGCGCATAAATAACGGATTGTTTTGAAATGTAAGGTTTGTTTTGCGACAATGCGATTTTTTGGAATTTAAGAGCTGAAGGAATGCCAAGTCTGTGGCGGAATGGAATTTTTATTATTTTGTGGTTTTACACAGCTATGAAGAATGCTAGAATTATATTGTGGATTTGCTATCTTATTGGACCTGGGCACCATACAAAAATTAAAAAGACAGAATTGTTTATAACAATTTAAAGACGGGAATTTGTTCATTCACTTTTAGAAGTTGAAATTACTAAGAGAGTGAGGGTGGTCAAAAACGTCAATCTTGCGAGAAGGTGAACCTCAGGATTCTGGACAATTATAAACAATTATAAATATCCAATTGTTAGTAAATAACAATTGATAACCAGGAATTTGTTAAGTCACCTTTGAGAAATGTAAATTTCTAAGAGAGTGAAGGAGTTAGAAAACGTCAGTCGTTTTGGACGATGGTCCTTATGGTTCTAGGTAACCGTACAAATACTATAACCACCGAATTTTGAATAACAATTGGAAGACAGGAATTTGTTTAGTCACTTCATGAAATATAAATGACTAACAGATGAATCGGTTAGAAAACGTCAATTTTTTGGGAGGATCATCATTAGAATTTTGGGCAACATAACAAAATTATAAACATAAGCTTGGTGATAAAAAGACAAAGACAGGAATTTCTTTAGTCACTGTGAGAAATATAATTTACTAATAGCGTGAAGGGGGTTGAAAACATCAATCAGTCTGAAAGATGTTCGTTGTAGAACGGGGCAGATATAAAAAAGTAATTAATACTGCATTATACTGCTGCAATACATAAATCTAATGAAATTATTATTTTTCGAAATAACTAGTTGGCAAAGGTTGATGATGCCTCCATAAGTAAGCTCTTACATTTGCTACTCATTCATAAGACAACACAAGAAAAGGAAAGCACCCCGTATCGAACTGATAGTACCTTCTTTATTATGTTATTATATAGAGTACAACAGAAGGTGAAGGTTCAATACAGTGAGAATAGAGTCCCTGATTTTTGGGCTCTTCAAAAATATCAACGCCGATTTTTGGGCTTCAACCCTTAACGTTCAAAAGCAACCCCTAGACACGACGCAGATATGACTTTGTCAAAAAATAATCTTTTTCAGAATTTCACAGTGCGAATAGAGTCTCTGATTTTTGGGCTCTTCAAAAATACCAACGCCGATTTTTGGGCTGCAACTCTTAACGTTCAAAAGCAACCCCTTGACACAACGCAGATATATGAATTGGTCAAAAAATAATCTCTTTCAGAATATTACTGTGTAGAGTCGCTAATTTTCGTGCTCCTCAAAAATAACAACAACGTCGGAGAATTACCTTTTATAGAAATTTACTTTGTAAATGTTTCAAATTCAGAATTTTATTGGGTGAATAGAGTATTTGATTTTGGGGCTCCTTGAAAGTTGAAATTCAAATTCATAGATAGGCGTTTGATTTTTTAGACGTAGGGGTGTTTTTTTTTCAAACAAAAAATCAAGCATTCATGAGCCAAAGAAAAGCCCAACACTACTTTCTATTTTGTTTTTTCCATGTTTGAGTTTTTACTTAGGGGTTGTTTTTTTTAAATAGGGTGGTTTTGCACAATTTTGTTCGATGCATTGGAGAGCCCAATATGAGCCAAAAATTATGATGCAATTTATTTTTTTCAAATTTTATTTTCGACAAGAGGGTGGTTTTTTTGCACATAGGGGTGGTTTTTTGATTTTTTTTCCGTGCATTTGAGAGCCCAAAATAAGCCCAAAATTGTGGTGTACTTTTTTTCTTCCTAGTTTGAGTTTTTATATAGGGGGTAGTTTTATTTCCTGCAGGGGTAGTTTTTGGAAATTGGTTGTTGGCGCGTTCAAGAGCCCAAAAAAAGCCTAAAATTCTGTCGTCTTTAATTTTTAATTTTTTCAAATTTTTATGTAGTGGAGGTGCTGGCTTGACTCAAGCCAGCACCTCCACACCAAATTTGAATTTTCAAAAAAAGTAGTGGAGCCCAAAAATCGGCAATACAGCCCAAAAAAAGCCCAAAAAAAGCCCAAAAAAAGCCCAAAATTCTGATACAAAAAAATTTGGGAATTTCGATTGTGGAGGTGCTAGCTTGATGGACCTCCCTCCGCGATTTGACTGAGCGGCGTCAGGCAAAGTCCGAAGTAGCACTTTCACTTCCGACTCTGCTTGATCAAATCGCGAAGTGTCCGACAGGCTCAGGCAAAGTCCGAAGTAAAAATATAACCTTTGGGGTTCACTTTTCCGGCTGCACAGTGGGCTGTGCAAACTTACTGGCTCTTTCTTACTGGAGAGTAGGTTTTTACAATAAATATTATAGTTTTTTTTCTTTTATCTATACAATCTTACAGTTCATCTTTTATGATGGAGAGCATTTTACACGTCTATTGAATCATTTTTCATCAAATAAATCAACAATAAACAATTATTTTCAATAATAATCTAATTATTACAAATAATAGAATATAAAGTAAATAAATAAGTAATATAAATATAAAGTATGGAATATATAGTCTGTAAATTCGCTTTAAATAATCGGCTTTTGCTGAAAAGGCTTGAATTCGGAAATTATATACACTGAAGAACAATAAATATATTAAAAATGAATTGTTTATATTTTCTAAGTACATCTACGTTAAATATGATACATATCGAGTTTTTTTTTTAGCGAAAAAAACTTGCGTTGAATAAATAATTATATTGAAACAAAAATGGATAAATATGCTCTATAGGTTTTCTTAAAAATTTAATGCTGATAATTTCTAAAAAAAAATAATTTTTAATTCGTTCACAATTGCGACCTGTAGACTATTTTGAATTGTAAATTCTCGAGCAAGCCCACTGTGCTGCGGGGAAAGTAAACCCCAAAGGTTTTATTTTTACTCCGAACTTTGCCTGAGCCTGTCGGACACTTCGCGATTTGACCAGGCAGAGTCCGAAGTGAAAGTGCTACTTCGGACTTTGCCTGACACCGCTCAGTCAAATCGCGGAGGCCTGTAACATATATGTTAATATACTCTCTACGATGCCTATGATTAGTCAGAGCACCCCACCGTGGGGACTGGTCGAACGTAACGGCGACTCCAGGGGCGGGTGGGACGGACGTGGCGCTCGCCCCCACCCCCTCGAGGTTTAAGGAACCAAATTCAAAATTTGAGTAGGATCACAGAACAAATAGGAAGAATTCTCAACAAACACAACATCCAAACCATATTCAAACCACCTGCGAAAATAGGAAAACTTCTAAACAACCCTAAAGATAAAAAGGCACCTCTTAGTGATCCGAGAGTATACAAAATACCTTATTCGTGTGGCAAAGTCTATATTGGAGAAACCGGGAGGGCGGTGAGCCAATGTGTAAAGGAACCTGAGAGTAAAGTCAGGCTAAAACATTTCACGCAATCAGCACTAGCTGAGCATCATATCGAAACAGGATATAGCATTTTATTTGACAAAACAACTGTCATCGCGAAAACGTACAATATTTTTTCAAGAAAACATAGAGAAGCAATCGAAATCTTAAAACACCCTAATAACATCCATAGGGACAATGGATATAATATCAATCCGATTTGGCTTTCCGTCCTCCCGGGTTTTTCAAAAAATACTTGATTGGCCAATCAAGTTCGACGAGTGAAGGTCATTCCTGAAGTAAATTCCAACGAGGAATTCAATGGTGACCTTCATTTTGACCTTGAAGTTGACCTTCATGGCTTTTTGAAGGTCAACTTTGTTTTTTCAAATAGAAACCCTCTTTTTTTACATCTGCAATAGTTATAGCGGAAAATTCTACGTTCAGATACATACCCAAGTCATAGGTCAATTGTAACGTTTAAGGTCATTTAGAGGTTATTTGAAATAAACAAAGTTTTCCAAGAGGTCAGTGCAATTCCTGAAGTATTTTTCAACGGGGAATTCAATGGTGACCTTTATTTTGACCCTGAAGTTAACCTTCATGGCTTTTTGAAGGTTAACTTTGTTTTTTGAATGGAAACCCCCTTTTTTACATCTGCAATCGATAGAGCGGAAAATCCTACGTTCAGATACGTACCCAAGTCATAGGTCTGTTGTAACGTTCCAGGTCAGTTAAAGGTTATTTGAAATTAACAACGTTTTCCAAGAGGTCAGTGTAATTCCTGAAGTAAATTTCAACGAGAAATTTATTGGTGAGCTCTGTATTGATCTTGGCTACAGCGTTTTGAATATTGTAAAATCATATAGGAAATTTTTCATTAAAAGTTCCAGGAGTTCTGGTGAGAGTTCTGTTCCTCCCCACAGAGTTATATCGAAAAGTCCTATACCGTTTTTCGATACCTAAGTCAATACCTAAGGCGATACCATAAGTCCTATACCGTTTTTCGATACCTAAGTCAATACCTAAGGCGATACCATAAGTCCTATACCGTTTTTCTATCTCCATACGAATATTACGAATCGAAACTAAATTTACTAAAACTAAACTTTCGGAACGAGAGAGGGTATCTGTATTAATGATGCGTGGTTGGGGAGATCGAGTTCGATCTTATGATCAAGTTCGTTTGCTTTTTAATCGCACTTTTCGTAATAGAGAAGGGTTAAATCCTGTCTCAAAATCAACAATTGAAAGAACTGTAAGGCGCTTTATGAATCATGGATCTATCAAGGACCTTCAGAGAACTGGTCGGCCAAACTCTGCAGGATCTGAGGAGTTGCAGATGGACATAGCCCAAGTATTTGTTGAAAACCCACACCTTAGTTTACGTCGAGCTAGTGATGAGCATGACGTTGCTCCTGAGACAGTGCGAAATATTTATAAAGCATTAATTACCATCCTTACAAAGTTCATCTGGTACAAAGCTCAATGAAGACGATCCTGATCGTCGGGTTGAATTTTGTGAAATTATGATGGACAGAATTGATAGAGATCCTCTTTTCTTGTACAATACAGTATTTTTAGATGAAGCTACTTCCACTTTAAAAGGTGAAGTTAACAGGCAAAATTGTAGATATTGGTCCGACACAAATCCTGATTGGATGTTGGAGAGTCACACACAATATCCACAAAAGATTAATGTTTGGGCCGGTATCTTGAATGATACATTGATAGGCCCTTTCTTCATCGACGGTAATCTCAATGCCCGTGCATATGAAGAGCTTCTCAGAAACCAAATTGTACCAAGAATAAGGGAGATTACAGGCGATAATTTTCTAAATATTTGGTTCTAGCAGGACGGAGCAGCGGCTCATTAAGGTAGGGTGGTTCGAGCATATTTGGATACTCAGTTCCCTCATAGGTGGATTGGAAGAAGGTGTGAAATCGAGTGGCATGCTAGATCTCCTGATCTGACGCCTCTCGACTTTTTTCTTTGGGGTTATTTAAAGCGCAAAGTATAGTCAACGCAACCCCAAAGCTTAGACGAATTACAGAATCGGATTCTGCAAGAGGCTACTTTGATTGATAGGGAGATGATTGGTAATGCTGTAACTTATTTTTACAATCGCATAGCTTTTTGTCAAGAAGCTCAAGATTTTCAGTTTGAACATCTTCACTGAAACGTGAGAGGCAAGGGGAATCACGCTAATCAAGCACCACAAAGGGAACAGAATTTACTACGTCCACGACGTTGTTCCTGGGTAATGCTAAACGTAAACGTAAACTGCTTGGAAAAAACCTTGAAAAAACCTTGATGATCATCACCAAGATCAATACAGAGCTCACCAATGAATTTCTCGTTGAAATTTACTTCAGGAATTACACTGACCTCTTGGAAAACTTTGTTAATTTCAAATAACCTTTAACTGACCTAGAACGTTACAATTGACCTATGACTCGGGTACGTACTTGAACGTAGTATTTTTCGCTCTGTCGATTGCAGATGTGTAAAAAAGGGGGTTTCCATTTTAAAAAAACAAACAAATTTGACCTTCAAAAAGCCATGAAGGTCAACTTCAAGGTCAAAATGAATGTCACCATTGAATTCCCCGTTGAAAAATACTTCAGGAATTGCACTGACCTCTTGGAAAACTTTGTTTATTTCAAATAACCTCTAATTGACCTTGAACTTTACAATTGACCTATGACTTGGGTACGTATCTGAACGTAGAATTTTTCGCTCTATCGATTGCAGATGTAAAAAAGCAGGTTTCTATTTAAAAAAAGAAAGTTGACCTTCAAAAAGCCATGAATAACAACTTCAAGGTCAAAATGAAGGTCACCATTGAATTCCCCGTTGAAATATACTTCAGGAATTGCACTGAACTCTTGGAAAACTTTGTTCATTTCAAATAACCTTTAATTGACCTTGAAAGTTACAATTGACCTATGCCTTGGGTACGTACCTGAACGTAGAATTTTCCGCTCTATCGATTACAGATGTAAAAAAGGGGGTTTCCATTTTAAAAAACAAAGTTGACCTTCAAAAAGCCATGAAGGTCAACATTGAATTCCTCGTTGAAATTTACTTCAGGAATGACCTTCACTTTTTTGAAAAATATTTTACCTGAGGAAATATCCAACCGTCCTGGGACTTTTTAGACACATATAAAAACAACATAGCCTGAAACTTCAGTTTCAGGTCAGCCCTGAAGAAGTGAACTGCAATGTTCACGAAACGTCGGCAAGATTCGTTGTATTTTATTGTTATTAGAACATTCTACAAAGTTCTTTTTTAATAAAAGATAAAATCATAAGGAATCACTTCGGACGAAAAAGTAACAAAGAAAAATACCAGCTAAAAACGAAAAGGTCCATCTTATGCCGATGTTCTCCATAATGATGTTGTTTCTTGTCCAGAAGCAAGTGCACCAGATTTTCACTCAAGTATTACTTATACGAATCTAAATTCATCTCGAACGGATCTAAACATAAGGCATCATACTTCAGGCGCATCTCATCCTGAGTTACGATATAGAAAATTGTATAGGAAAAAACAGATAACTTTTCAAAGAAAGAAATACTATTAGACCACTGGCAGTCTACCAAGAATTACGATTTTGCATTTTCTGAACACAAGAAACAAGGAAAGTTAGAGGGAAGATATGCTAGTCGTAAGCATCTCGAAAGTTTCAATTGGTTAGTTTTCTCTGGCATGAAAAAAGATATTTCTGTGTTTACTGTTCACTATTTATCAAGGAACAAAAAGGTCACAATAAAACTGTATCTGCAATAAAACTCGTGACTGAGCCCCTTACCAACTTCGCTATATTATTTGGTAAAGATGGTATTCTTTCTATGCATGATAGCGTTGATGACCATGAGAAAGCAACGGATGTAGGTAAGAATTTTTTCGGGTGTTCAATGATGAAGAAATGAATATTCGAAACATAATTAATAATCTTTGCCTGAAAGAAATCGAGGGAAATAGGAAAAGACTTATTCCTATCATAAAAACTATAATTTTCATGGGATGCGAAAATATTTCTTTAAGAGAACATCGTGATGACGGATCACTTGGTGAAGATTTAGGAGCAAAAAAATTAACAATTTTCGAGCAGTATACGTTTACTTCTGGAGCTTCTTACATCAGCAAAATAAGTCAATAACTCAGAATGAGTTGATTAACTCTTTTGAGAAGAAATTGTTTCCGAAATTATTAGAAGAGGTCAAGCAAGTGGATTCTATGCCATTATGTTTGACGAAACAACTGATGCTGCGAATGAATCACAGCTGACAGTTGTTTTCGGTATTTTTTTGAAGAGGAGGATAGTTTTTTCAGGGAGGATTTTTTAGGTTTTATAAACCTGCGCAAAGAAACCAAATATGAGGATCTAGACAAAGAACCGAAAATAACTGGAGATGACATAGAAAACCAGGTTCTTTCTATTCTCAAGCAACATTCATTACCATTAGATTTCTGCGTTGATATAGGAACTGATGGCTGTGCTACGATGACTTTGGAAACTCGAGGTGCGTTTGCCCAAATAACATGTGCAGCACACATTGCTGTTCATTGCCCTTGTCAAAATCACGCTCTTCATTTATCAATTTCGAAATCATCAACTGTATCTGAAGTTCGAAATAGTATCAGAATGGTGAAGTCGGTAATACACTTTCTCACTGCGTCATCAAAGCGTATCAATATGATCAAGAAGTTATTAGGGCATCAAATGTCAGGCTTGTGCGAAACGTGATGCATTGAAAGAAATGACGGAGTTCAAGAATTTCGAAATGGGTATCTGGGAATCGCTGAAGCTCTTGAGAAAATCTCGAAGTGGTCTGACCACGACGTAACCTCCAAAGCCAGAACACTTCTTTCTGCTATATGAGCACCTCAGAGCAAAAGGAAGACACCACAGGGTCGAGAGTAAACACAAGAAAATTATCGTTGCGCTGTCTTACTCTTCCGGCATTCTGCGTAAGAGTTTCTCTTTCTAACGGTACTTGTCTCCTTTTTACTCACGGCTCTGTGGAGTCTCTCTTTTGCTCTGACGTGCTCATATGTGAAACAGAATTTTTAATCTCTGTTGTCTGTCTTTCTGACGTATTGTCTGATACTATTTTTCTGAGTCGACTATTTCAGAAAAATAGTGAAAACATTGGTGTTGCTAGAGACGCATTGAAGGATACTCTTGCGGTTCTGGAGAAGAAACGTCAGCCGACAGAATGCAAAAAAAATTTCATATAAGCTTTAGCAGGAACCTATTCAGATGGCTGCGAAATTAGGAGTTGAGATACAAATTCCAAGAACGGATAGTGGGCAGAGTGATCGATCAAATTATCTAAATAATGATTCTTAAACTTTTTTTCGGCAGTCTATCTTTGTTCCACTACTGGACAGTGTGATACAAGAATTGAAAGCACGATTCTCTGAAGACATTTTAAAATAGCACCACCTACCCATACTTTCGCCAGAAAATGCTATTAAAAACAATGAAGAGGATGATACATTTTTAAAACTTGTTCGCGTTTGTGCACAATTTGCAACGAGGCACCTGAAATATCTGAAAGGACACTTATTGCAGAATTGCGATCCTGGAATACCAAATGGTCTCGTAAAAAAACAGTAATTGAAAGACTTCCATCAACAGCGCGAAGAGGTCTTATAGCACATGATAAGGATATTTATCCTGCTATTTTTTTTCTTCTAAAAGTACTGGTATGTCTACCAGTTAGTGTAGCTACTGCTGAGCAAACTTGTTCAGCATTACGACGATTAAAAACGTTGATCAGTATGACGATGAGCGACGACCGTTTAGCAGGATTATCCTTACTTCATATTCATCAGGATATATAAATTTATCCTGACAAAGTCATTGAACGCTATGCGAAAACGCGCAATCGTAGATTACGATTTTTATTATAATCAAGAATTGTTTTGTTCATGTACAGTTTTCGATCCTAAATATGCATGTGCTTTCAAGTTTTTTTTTTATAAATGTGAACACTATAATTGAAAAATATAAATAAAGTGAAATTTATTACCTTATTATCTTCAATAGAAAGAGTTATTTCCAATCATTGAGGGGTCTCTTTTTTAAAAACCCAGTAGGACGGAAAGCTAAATCGGATTGATATTATATCCATTGTCCCTATTGATGTTACTAGGGTGTTTTAAGATTTCGATTGCTTCCCTATGTTTTTTCGTAAAAATATTGTATGTTTTTGCGATGACGATTGTTTTGTCAAATAAAATGTTATGTCCTGTTACGATGTGATGCTCAGATAGTGCTCATTGTGTGAAACGTTTTAGCCTGACTTTACTCTCATGTTCCTTTACACGTGGGCTCCCCGCCCTCCCGGCGTCTCCAATATAGACTTGACACAAGAACAAGGGATTTTATATACTCCCGGATCACTGAGAGGTGCCTTTTTATCTTTAGGGTTGCTTAGGAGTTGTTCTATTTTTCGCAGGTGGTTTAAATATGGTTTGGATGTTGTGTTTGTTGAGAATTCTTTCTATTTGTTCTATGATACCTTGAATGTAGGGTTGGATGGTGGTCGTTTTTCTCTCTCTTCCTTTAGTAGGTTGTGTTGCCTTGTTTTTTTTTAGTTTTTTTTCTTATTGCTTTATCAATTTGTTTGCTTATGTAATCGTTTTGTATTAGGATTTGTTTAACGTTTTATAATTTCTTTTGTAAGTTATCTTTGTCTCTTATGAAGTCAGCTCTGTATACAAGGGAGTTGATGACTGATTACTTTTGAGATGGGTGTTGGTGGGAGGAAGCATGTAGGTATCTGTTTGTATGGGTGGTTTTCTGTAAACTTCATGTCCTAATGTGTTTTCAGATCTTTTGTAAACTAATACGTCCAAGGAACGCAATTTTGCGTTTTGCTGAATTTCCACGGTGCACTAGATATTAGGGTAGGATTGATGAAATCGGAAAACTTGTGTAGTTCATCTAATCCATGTCTCCAGATGACAAAAGTGTCGTCAACGTAGCGGTACCAAAATTCCGGTTTAAGCTCGGATTCGTTGAAGATTTTAGTTTCAACATGTTCCATAAAGATGTTCGCCATTACAGGTGAGATTAGAGATCCCATTGCTGCTCCTGAGGTTTTTTCGTAGAATTGGTTATTAAAGGAGAAGTGTGTATTATTGAGACAGTGTTCTATCAAAGGTATGTGACCAGAGGGGAAGTTTGAAAAGGATTTAATAATATCGATTGTATCAGAGATTGGTACTTTCGTAAAGAGAGTTTAATTTTTATAATTTTTTTCCACGGAAATGATACCTTGAAATTAGCGTTAGATTCACACTTTGTTTTTTTCTGTACTAGACCTCTCCCCCGTCTCACCCTGTTACCAACCGTATATTTCGGCATGACACCCTCCACCCACAAACTTGTAACGTACATAGTTTATAGACGACCCCTTATTTTTATTCACACTTACAAGTTAATAAATAAGACAATTGTATGTACACAATTTAAGAGAGCATATAATTATTTATATTAAGATGACTAATTAGGATATTTTATTCAAAGCTTATCTGCTCGCTGACAAAGGATTTGACGTGTGGATGGGAAATAATCGAGGAACCTTTTTTGCTCAAAAGCATCAAACTTACCCAACATCAAGTCCCAGTTTCTGGAACTTCAGGTGAAACTAGAATTAGTGAAATAACTTAATATGAATTAAATTCTTAAAGGATTTTTTTTTAAATCAGGGAAAATTTAATTAATTTTTTCATGCAGTTGGCACGAAAGTGGTGTTATCGACATTCCCGAAACAATAGACTTCATTTTGAATCAGACTGGAAAAAGCGAAGTTTTTTTTGTAGGCTATTCCCAATCATGTACCGAATTACTTGTCATGGGATCTTTGAAACCTGAATACAATGAAAAAATAACTTTAGCCGTGAACATGGCTCCACCAGTTTTTCTTGGGCATATTAAAGGACCCGGACGGCTATTTTTAATAATTCTTGGTCGTTTTATCTCAGTAAGAACAATCTTAGAATTACCTAATAGAAATATACTGTTGTATTGCTGATTCTGATGTTATTCAAATAATAAGCACTAATTCATATTTATTATCATAGGTGATCCTTGATAATGTAGGTCACTTCGGCATTACAGTATCACCTTTAATGGCATATATTAGTACCCTAATATTGAAATATAGAATAACAACATTTCTTGCTTTCATCCTTGTATATACAATATATGGAATCGACTATAATGGTGTAGATTTGGTAAAAATAACATCAAAATGTTTAACTTTTAATATTTCATACGATTTCTATAAGGTAACTTGAAAAATTGTGATTTTTAGGAAGTTCTGAGAAAAGAAATTGTATACATTCCTGGAGGAGGATCTACAAAACAATTTACTCATTATAGTTCCGGTGTCATTAACCCAGGTAATCATACAATTTATAAAAAATAGTGATAAACTTTTTAGTTCCTTAAAACCAAGATTACAAGAAATAATAAAAAAGTCTGTGTTTGTAAATTCAGGGAATTTATCGAATTCAAGGAATTCACTGACTTCACGGAATTCATGGAATCGGTGAATTTCGTGAATTCATTATTATTATTATTATTATTATTATTATACCATTAAGCCATTTCCCTTTCGGGGTAGGCGTGACTTGCTCGGTTGGAAAATAGTGGTGTGTATATGGGTATATAGGTATGAGGTAGGTAGGTATATAGGTTTGATGTAGATAGGTATATAAGTGTTAGGTATAGATATTTTAGATTGATCTGGAATTCTCGTGTTATTTATTTAAATGACACGTTTATTCCGCAACACTGCTCCAACCCAGGTTGCTGATCAATCTCTCTAGCGATCACCCCAAGTGAAGAGCTTCACAAAATTGTTATGTATGGTTCCCCACTTGGGCCCATTAGTATCCAAGGTCTTTGTTTCAGGCGTCATTCATTCTACTGTCACTCTGTTTACAAAATATTTGTCGCCACACTTTTCTGTCCTGGCATACTACTCTAGCTTCCTTCACGTCCAAGCATTTTTTTATGCAAGCTCTTGTGTTTCTATGGCTTCTTATGTCTCTTCGGATTAATGTCTCATTTACAGATTCTTACCATTCTTTCGGCAGTCTACCTCTGGGCATTCTGCCATTTACTTTACCTTTATACACTTGTTTCGTTAGTCGTTCATCTTTCATTCTTTCAAGATGTCCGAACCATCTTAACTGATGTCTTCTTCATATGTCAACTAGTGTCTCTCCTGTACCACATTCTTTGAGGATTGTCTCGTTTCGGACTTTGTCCATCAGTGTTTTCCCGCATATTATGCGCAGAGGTTTCATGCCGATCGCGTTAATTTTACTCATGTCCTTCTCTTGACAGGTCCATGTCTCGCTACCGTATAGTACAGTTGGTACGAATATAGAATTATGTATGGCCATTTTAGCTTTTTTTGATATGTTGTTATTTGTTAGGATGGACCCTGCTCTACCGATAACCTGCTTACCCTTATTTATGCGCCTATCTAACTCCCCATCTATTTTTCCATCGCTAGTGAATAGACTACCTAGGTATACGTACTTGTCAACTTGTTCTAATCTCTCATCATTTAGGACAATGTTGCATATTTTTTTCTCACTTTTTCCCTCAAACACCATGATTTTTGTTTTATTTACGTTAATTTTGAGGTCCATGTTCTTCATGCTTGCATTAAGTTTATTCAACATTCTTTGCAAGTCCTCGATTGATTCTGCCATAACAATCTTGTCATCTGCGAAAGCTAACCCACGTACCTGACTGTTTCGAGATCTACACCATCTTCATCGAAGAGGGCAGTTCTTACATACTTATCCATGAATATGATAAATAGCCATGAGGACATAACGCATCCTTGTTTTACGCCTTGCATAATATCGAACCAGTCACTCAGTTTCCCATTTACCCTTACGCTCGCTTTACTACCTTTATATATTGTTTTTATTGCTTGCAGGAGCCCTCCATTTACTCCGTACTCTTTAAGGACTTCCCAAAGTTTACTTCTATTTACCTTGTCAAATGCTTTTTCTAGGTCAATAAATGCACAGAAAACTTTCTTTCCTACTCTCAAGCTTTTTTCTGTGATCTGCCTTAGGCTAAATATCTGATCTGTACATGGTCTTCCTGGCATAAATCCACTTTGGACTTCCCATATCTTTTCTTCTGTGATTTCTATTACCCTACGAATAAGTATTTTTGAGTATATTTTACTTACGGTACTTAGTAGGCTGATACCTCTGTAATTTCTGCAGTTGCTTTTATCTCCCTTTCTTTTGTATATTGGTACGATAATCGCTTTTCTCCAATCGTCTGGGACTTCCCCCGTCTCGATACATAAATTTATCAATTCGCACAACCTGTGAGGTATGCACTCGCCACCGGATTTAAGCATTTCAGCGCTGATACTGTCTATACCAGCAGCCTTACCGTTTTTCAAGTTCTTAATTATATCTCTAACCTCGGTGACACAGACCTTTTCAATTGGATTTTCTAGTGTATTATGTTCTATGTCGCAGTTCTGTTGTCCTGCAGCTTCACCTCCTAATAGTTCTTTAAAAGAGTCTTTTAAAGCATCAACTATCTCGTCTATATCATATAGCATTTCACCTTTGCTGTTTCTCATGCTGGAAAATTCTGTACTTTTACTTTCCTTCAACTGTTTATATAATAGTTTCATAACTCCTTCAAAGTAGTTTTGTATTTTGTTCTCTTCTTCTGTTCTGATTTTCTCTTTACTCTCTTTGACTAGTCGTTTCACTTTCCTCTTTTTGTCTTTGTAATCATTTTCGAGTCTATTTCTCTCCTCATCGCTAAGACCTGTCATGTTTAATGTTCGCTCGTGCGCTTTTTTCTTTTCTTGCTGGGCTGTTTCAATTTCATCATTCCACCACGCATCACCAGACTTTCTTCCTACCACTGCCGTACCACACACTTCAATTGCAGTTTTAACAATGATATCCCGTAACAAAGTCCACGCGCCCTCTATATCCTTATTGCTTATAAGCGCTTCCCAAGTTGCCCTATCTATGCGTTCGATTAAATTATTTTGAAACTCTATTCGCACTTCCGGTTTCTGTAAATTTTCAATCTTTAAATTCGATTAATTCCATGAATTTCTTGAATTCCATGAATTCTGTGAATTCCGTAAATTCCGTGAATTCAATGAAATCCATAAATTACACGAATTCAGTGAATTTCGTGAATTCCATGAATTTTGTGGATTCCTTGATTCCCGTGAATACCATGAATTCCAGCAATTCCACGAATTCCGTGAAAGCAGTGAATTCCGTGCATTCTATGAATTCCGTGAATTGTAGAAATCCCATGAATTCCGTGAAATCCATGAATTCCATGATTTCCAGGAATTCCGTGAAATCAGTGAATTCCGTGAATACTATAAATTCCGTGAGTTCTATGAATTCCATTAACTCCATGAATTCTATGAATTCCATAAATTCTATGAATTCAGTGAACTCCGCGAATTCCATGAATTCTATGAATTCCATGAACTTCGCGAATTCCGTGAATTCCTTGAATTCCATGAATTTCGTGAATTCCTTGAATTCCATAAATTTCTGTGAATACCGTGAATTCATGGGATCGCATGAATTTCGTTAATTCCTTGAATTCCGTGAATTCTTTAAATTCCTTGAATAATTGAAAATTAGAATGTTCTCGAAATTTTTAGTTTGATAAAATTTTAATATTTGGACATAACTACAATTCATGCAGAACAGAAAGGCAGGAAACCTGAATCCAGAACTTAATAGTTTCATAACAGTTCCTTTACAATTCTGTTAATTACATTTTTTTCTACACAGGTACTTTTCGTCAATATGATTACGGAAAAATTGAAAATATGAAGATATATAACTCAACAATTCCTCCAGACTATCCCTTGGAAAAAGTGACTGCACCTATAGCAATTTTTCAAGGGCTTCAAGATTTCATAGCTGCTCCAGAAGTATGAAACAAACCACAAAAAATAATTTTAAATTGGAGTAGTCATTATATTTTTATATAATGTAAGGTGATTGACAAGAAGTTGAGCAGTTTAAGACCCAATCATTTTCCACTTTTCGTTTGAATAACACATTGTTTTGAAAGTTATCTCAATAAAGTACTTATATCGAAACACAACTTCATGATGTTTTAAAATTTTATACGAATTCGTTTAGAAATTATAAATAAAAAGTACGCAGAATGTGTTGTTCCGCATCTGTGCCAAACTGCAAATTTAAAATGAAAAATGGTTCAATAATATTACGACCATTTTCCATATACATATCTGAAATTAAAAAATTAAAAATTCGATTTGTCAACGTTGATTTCAAATAACAGATAAAAATGACCACTGTTTTTGTGTAATATTTTTCATTAAATTTACGATAATGGTCCATATTAATTTATCATACCATAAAATAATTAAGAGGATATTTTAAATCGCTGAAGTTAAAATCAAATAAATCGTGAAATAGCCATTTTTTGAAATATTTTCATCTGTTCCGCATATATTTCAAAAATATTTTTGATTTTGTTTTGTTTTATTATAGTCGTGACTTTTTGCAACGTGTAAAATTCATACCCATAATAAATAGAGTACTTGATCTCTTAGTTTGATATTTTCATACTTTCTTGGGTTACCCTTGAGTGAACAAATTTATTTAGGCACTTCGGAAATTGTTTTGTTTTCGAAAATTACATTTTTTTAAATGGTCTACTGTTTGTCAATCACCCAATATATATTAATTTGTAAGTTTCTTTTTTGCTGAATAAAAAACGAAATCTTATATTTTCTTCCAGGACGTTGAAATACTAGTCAGAAAACTTCCAAATGTTGTCTGTAGAAAACAGTTCAAGCAATTTAACCATCTTAGTTTTTCTTTGACCAGGGGAGTAAAAATACTCGTCTACGAGAAAATTGCAGATCTATTTATTAATTACGGAAGAAATAAAACTTGTAACTAGTAAAAATATACTGAACTGTTTTGTGTTATATTAAAAACTATACAAAACCATCCAAATTTATTCTTTTTTTCACCTACAACTTTTATTGATTATTTTGATTTATTTATTCATCAAATAAAAAAGCATTTAATTTGGTTGCTTTCCACCGATTGAAGGTATTCCAGAAAAAATGAAAAAAATTAACGACAAAAGCATTTTTTCAATTCACGGCGTTTCTCGACTGGCTTCAGCCCAGAAGGGCATATACCTCGCGGTTTTTTTTCTGTTTAAACTTCAGGGATTTTGTTGAAAATTGAATTATTTTGTTAACAAGTCATCTTTTTTGGTCAAAAATTTTACTGTTTTGCAGAAATTTCATCATTTTGTATACAAAATACGTCTTTTTAGATTTAAAATTAATCTCTTTTGGTAGAAAAGTTCTGCATTGAAAATTCACCTTTATTGCTGGAAAATTCAACTGTTTTCGAAAAGATTCATGTTCTTGGATTGAAAATTCAACTAGTTTGTTAAAAATGCATTTGTTTTGGGTTGAAGTTTGATCTTTTTGTTTAAAAATTCGACCCATCAGTTGAAAATTAATTTATTTTATCCACAGCACGGAAAAACGGAAAATGATCGGGAATGCGATTAAGTGACCGGGATTTTTCTGTCGAATGTTACTTGGAATAGGGAATTTTCCAAAAGAATTACAATTCCGAGATGGAACAGTAAATTTCCTACAAGAATTATAATTCTGAGCTGATATAGGGAAACAGGTAATTTTGAACATGGAACAGGAAATTTTAATTCTGATTTACAAAAAGGGAACTTACAAAAACTATCCGCTTTACATGCATGAATTAATCAGAATTGGAAAATTTTTTGTTCCAAATCAGAATTTGTTGGAATTCAAAAATTATTATTTATTTGCAAGTAAAAATTTGCGAGAATTTAAAATTTTCCTCTTCCAAGCTTTAGAAAAAGGAAGTTACCATATTTCAGAATTATAATAGAAAGAGTTGTAAATTAATATAATTCTGAATTAGTACATAAATTGATAATTTTCACATTGGAACAGCCGAAGAACAGGGGATTTCCATAAAGAATTACATATAATTTAGACTTTAGGAAAGGGAATTTTCATAAAGAATTATTAGTTGACTTGGAACAGAGAATTTGTGGCAGTGAGCGGGAATTTTGAAAAATCATTTAATTATAATTTAGAAAAAGGAAATTTATTTAAAAATCCCGTTTCAAATTCAGAATTATAACTCTTTTCCCAAAATTCACTGTTCCAAATCAGAAGTTTTCGAAATCTTTTTAAATGTTTAGAAATATCTTGAAATCTTTGAAAATTGTTTGAAATCATTCGAATCTATAAACCCTTATAAATTGTTCGGGTGATAACGAGGAATTTAAAATCAACCTTCAGCTAGGCACCCTGGAAATGGATATTAGGAATTAATTTATTATTTGCGACCCGATATTACAATAGACGATCCATATAATATTAAGGTGTAATATTAAAATTAAAGAATGTAATATTCAGGTATTCAGCCAAATAAGGTGGGGAGGGCATCATATATACAAAGATTGTCGTTAATAATGATTTTTAAATCAAAGAGTAATTTTTCTCGGTACCGATAACGTTTATAAACATGAAAATATAAAACATATCACGTTTAAGATCTTTGACATAATTGACGTTAGTCTATTTTGTTTTGCATAGAATACTCGTAGATATGACACTCGCGAGTAATTTACTATCAACATACCTCGTGAATTCATTATCAAGTTAGTAACTGGTAAAGAATGTTTAAACAAAAGTAATACCTTATTGTTTACATCACGTATTTCTTGACTAGTTTGATGCACAGAAACCTAATTTATAACCTAATTTAACACTACTCCATACAACGCAGTTCGCTAACGCAAAATGTAGCACGCTCAGTAATACATTATTGCATTCCTTCAATGTTTGTTGCTTATGCTGCTTATGAGTTACAATTTTGATATGAAAAGTATAAAACTCAGTTAAGTCTGTCAAGGATCAATTGAGTTTGAATTTGCAAAATGAATATCTTTATTGTACTGCAACTACTTACTCATGTAAGTATTATTCTGGTGTCGAGTGTTCCTCAAGACGTAAACAAGAAAATTGTAAGTAATGAAAGAATAAATTAAAGTACATATACATTATACGATATGAATTAGTTCAAAATAAGATAAACATCTATTTCTCGATTTTACATATCAAACAGAGACAAATGATTACTGATGACGGTTACCCGTTTGAGGAATATAACTTGAAAACGCAGGATGGTTACTTTCTTAAAATTCATCGTATACCAGGCGGAAATGGAGAAAAAATTAATAAAATCCAACGAAATAAGCCCATTGCTTACCTCGTCCATGCCCTCTCGCAAAGTTCCATAAATTGGGTTTCTGTTGGACGAAATGTATCCTTAGGTAGGATTATTTGAATCATCATATCCAAGAAATTTAGCCACGGCGTAAAATCCCTCCACTGAACACTAATTATTTAAAAATGTCAATTAATGATAAAAGAAGGTATATTTTCACAAACTAAACATCACATTTGACTTTTCAATGAAGTAGATGAGTTCTCAAAACAAGAAATATGAATTCTCTTTAAAAAATGTAATATTTGATATTTCAACCAATCAATATTTCTATTTCAAATAAAAAAAAGAAACATGAATTTTCGACCAAGAAGATTAATTTTCTTCTAAAAGAGACAAATTTTCAACAAAAGAGTTAAGCTTTCAAGTTAAAAAGTCGAATTTTCTAAAAAACAGTTGAATTTGATACCCGAAAAAAAAAATTTCAATAAAAAATTAATTATTACTCAAGAAAGATAAATTTGCAACCAAATAGTTGAATTTTCAAGTACAAAATATAAGTTTTCAACCAAAAATGAAATAGCTACACATTCAGTCAACAAAATTAATTTTCAACAAAAAAAATTAATTTTCTACCACTTGAATTCAACCAAAAAAGGCGAAACTTAATTTTCTACCCAAACAGAATAATTTTTAATAAAATACATGAATTTCCAACAAAACCAAAAAGATGAATTTTCAACGAAGAAGGTTAACTTTCTACCAAGAAAGAAAAATTTTTAACAAAATATAAAAATTTTCAAACAAGCAGTTGCATTTTTTACCAAAGAAGATGAAGTTTTTCCGAAAAAGATGAATTTTTACTCAAAATACACGTATTTTCTACAAAGCAATTGCATTTTTTACCCAAAAATATTAATTTTCAACAAAAAAGTTAATTTTTTACCAAATTGCTGAATTTTTAGGCCAAAAAGATGAATTTTTTACAAAAAAGTTGAATTTTCAACCCGAAAAGATGAATTTTCAACGAAGCATTTGATAGTTCATATTTTGACCAAAAAATACTTTGATTTAAAATACAAAAACAGATGAATTTAACTAAAAAAGACTATTTTTCAGCAAATCAGTTGAATCTTCAACCAAAACAGATTAATTTTCAAACAAACAGTTTCGTTTTTAAACAAAATAGATACATTTTTAGCCAAGAAAGTTAATTTTCTACCAAAAAAGATGAATTTTCAATTTAAAAAGTTAAATTTTCGACTATAAAAGATACATTTTCAGCCAGGAATGTAATAGTTAAATATTCAGTAAAAAAATTAATATTTAACCGAAAAAGAGACGAATTTTCAACGAAATAGTTAAATTTTCAACCAAAGAGATGAATTTTCAACCAAAAAAATTAATTTTTCAAGAAAGTAATTTAAGTTTTAACCAAGTAGTTGAAATTTAGGTCAAAAAATGGGACTTTTTAGCAAAATAGTAGAATTTTGAAGGAAATAACTAAATTTTCAGTCAAAAATAATGAACATTTAACCAAAAGTAGTTGGATTTTCTAATTGTGTTCTATTAATTCAGTTCTCATTTAAGCGAAAAATCGATAAAAAGGAGAAATTTCTCAAAAACGTGTGAAAAAGAGGAATTCTTTAAAAAGGGTAAAAGAAGAGAATGGGGGAATAGGGGAGAGAGTATAAAGTCTGAAATATAAAAGTGATTTTCAAACTCATTAAGTTATTATTAAACTGTATGGTTGCAGAGGCAGATTTGGTAAAAGTCGTTCAAGTTCCAGTTTCTGAAACTTCAGGTGAAACTAGAATCAGTAAAATAGCTGAATATAAATTGAATTCTTAAAGTGTATTTTTTTAATGAATCAGGGAAAATTTAATTAATTTTTTTACAGTTGGCACGAAAGTGGTGTTATCGACATTCCCGAAACAATAGATTTCATTTTAAATCAGACTGGAAAAAGTGAACTTTTTTATGTATGCTATTCCCAATCATGTGCGAAATTAGTTGTCATGGGGTCTCTAAAACCTGAATACAATAAAAAGATAACTTTAGCTCTGAACATGGCACCAGTTATTTTTACAGGACATGTTAAAGGACTTTCATGGCTGCTATTAATGATTCTCGGTCGTTTTATCTCAGTGAGAACAATCTTAGAATTACTTATGAAATATATACTATTGAATTGCTGATTCTAATGTTATACAAATAATAGTATAATATTATTTTATTATTTTCATTATTTTTTAATACGTACGGTAATCGCTAATTCTTATTCATTATTCTAGGAGATTCTGATAAAGTAGGTTACTTTGGCATAACAGTGTCACCTTTCTTGGCATATATTAGTACCCTAATATTCAAATATAGAATATCAACATTTCTTGCTTTCATCTTTTTATATTCACTACTTGGAATCGACTATAATGGTCCAGATTTGGTAAAAATAATTTCGACATGTTTCACTTTCAATATTTCGTAAAATTTCTAATAAGGTTATATAAAAAATTGTGATTTTTAGGAAGTTATAAGAAAAGATATTGTATACGTACCTGGAGGATATTCTACAAAACAATTGAGTCATTACAGTTTCGATGTCATCCACCCAGGTAATCGTATAAATTATAATAAATATTTATAAACTTTTTGATTTTTAAAACCAGAATTACAAGAAATAATCAAAAACATTTGAAGACATATTTTTTTGTAATGTAAAAATTAGAAAACCATAAAATTCGCAATGAATTTATATCCAGTCAGTTGATTTATTTGAGATAATAAGTTGAATAAATTCTCAATTCAAGTTAAACGCTTGTAATGTGGAATAATTTAAACTTTGAATGTTCTCGATATCTTTAGTTTGATGAAATTTTAAACTACGAGAAACTATGCGCGTAAGGAAGCTAGATACTGTATGTATGTCTGAAACAAAGAAGAAGGGATACAACATAAAAGTGATAAAAAATGGGGAGTTAGAGAACGGACTTAAGCTATGGTCAGGAGTGGATAGTGAATCACATGATAGTCAAGGGGTCGGTCTGATTATGAATGAGAGAGCAAGGCAGCATGTCAAAAAGGATGGATGGGTATCTCCCAGATTGTTATGGATTAGAATGAAAGATGGAATCAGAAGATTATTTATCATAGCGTGCTACGCCCCAGTTTATGGTACACGAAATGAAGTAAAAGACGCCTTCTGGGACACTTTAAATGATACTATAGATATTTGCGATCATGAGGAAAGAATCATTCTACTAGGATATATAAATGGATGAGTTGCAGTTAAACTTCAGGGTATGGAAAGGGTGCTGTGTAATTTTGGGGATTCAAATACAAATAGCAACGGGGACAGATTGGTTAGCTTATGCCTAGAAAAGGGCTTCTTTATTAGAAATACTTGGTTTAGGCATAGAATGATCCACTTGTACACCTGGTGCAGAGAAGATAGCATCATGCGCGTCTCGTAGGTGGCTCTTTTCGTGACTCGTGCACTGTTTTTGGACTCGTCACGAAAAGACCGTCGCCTCCCACTTTATTATTATTATTATTATTATTATACCATTAAGCCATTTCCCTTTCGGGGTAGGCGTGACTTGCTCGGTTGGAGAAAAGTAGTGTGCATGTGTGTATATAGGTATAAGGTAGGTAGGAATATAGGTATGAGGTGGATAGGTATATAAGTGTTAGGTATATATATTTTAGATTGATCTGGAATTCTCGTGTTATTTATTTAAATGACACGTTTACTCCGCAACACTGCTCCGACCCAGGTTGCTGATCAATCTCTCTAGCGATCACCCCAAGTGAAGAGCCTCACAAAATTGTTATGTATGGTTCTCCACTTGGGCCCATTAGTATCCTAGATCTTTGTTTCAGGCGTCATTCATTCTACTGTCACTCTGTTTACAAACTATTTGTCGCCACACTTTTCTGTCCTGGCATACTACTCTAGCTTCCTTCACGTCCATCCATTTTTTTATGCAAGCTCTTGTGTTTCTATGGCTTCTTATGTCTCTACGGATTAATGTCTCATTTACAGATTCTAACCATTCTTTCGGCGGTCTACCTCTGGGCATTCTGCCATTTACTTTACCTTTATACACTTGTTTGGTCAGTCGTTCATCTTTCATTCTTTCAAGATGTCCGAACCATCTTAACTGATTTCTTTCCCATGTGTCAACTATTGTCTCTTTTGCACCACATTCTTTGAGGATTGTCTCGTTTCGGACTTTGTCCATTAGTGTTTTCCCGCATATTATGCGCAGAGGTTTCATGCCGATCGCATTAATTTTACTCCTGTCCTTTTCTTGACATGTCCATGTCTCGCTACCGTATAGTACAGTCGGTACGAATATAGAATTGTGTATGGCCATTTTAGCTTTTTTTGATATGTTTTTATTTGTTAGGATGGACCCTGCTCTACCGATAACCTGTTTACCCTTATTTATGCGCCTATCTAACTCCCCATCTAT
Organism: Andricus curvator; assembly: GCA_932195095.1. NCBI lineage: Eukaryota > Metazoa > Arthropoda > Insecta > Hymenoptera > Cynipidae > Andricus > Andricus curvator. Next base: position 357,707 of record CAKNYM010052876.1, read on the forward strand.
TTTTCCGTCGCTAGTGAATAGACTACCTAGATATACGTACTTGTCAACTTGTTCTAATCTCTCATCATTTAGGACAATGTTGCACATTGTTTTCTCACTCTTTCCTTCAAACACCATGATTTTTGTTTTATTTACGTTAATTTTGAGTCCCATGTCCTTCATGCTTGTATGAAGTTTATTCAACATTCTTTGCAAGTCCTCGACTGATTCTGCCATAACAATCTTGTCATCTGCGAAAGCTAACCCACGTACCTTAACTATTTGGAGATCTACACCTTCTTCGTCGAAGAATGCAGTTCTTAGACACTTATCCATGAATATGATAAATAGCCACAAGGACATAACGCATCCTTGTTTCACGCCTTGCGTAATATCGAACCAGTCACTCAGTTTCCCGTTTACCCTTACGCTCGCTTTACTACCTGTATATATTGTTTTTATTGCTTGCAGGAGCCCTCCATTTACTCCGTATTCTTTAAGAACTTCCCAAAGTTTACTTCTATTTACCGTGTCAAATGCTTTTTCTAGGTCAATAAATGCACAGAAAACTTTCTTTCCTACTCTCAAGCTTTTTTCTGTGATCTGTCTTAGGCTAAATATCTGATCTGTACATGATCTTCCTGGCATAAATCCACTTTGGACTTCCCATATTTTTTCTTCTGTGATTTCCATTACCCTACGAATAAGTATTTTTGAGTATATTTTACTAACGGTACTTAGTAGGCTGATACCTCTGTAATTACTGCAGTTGTTTTTATCTCCCTTTCTTTTGTATATTGGTACGATAATCGCTTTTTTCCAATCGTCTGGGACTTTCCCCGTCTCGATACATAAATTTATTAATTCGCACAACCTGTGAGGTATGTACTCGCCACCGTATTTGAGCATTTCAGCACTAATACTGTCTATGCCAGCAGCCTTACCGTTTTTCAAGTTCTTAATTATGTCTCCGACCTCAGTGACACAGACTTTTTCAATTGGGTTTTCTAATGCATTATGTTCTATGTTGCAGTTTTGTTGTCCTATATCTTCACCTCTTAATAGTTCTTTAAAAGAGTCTTTTAAAGCGTCTACTATCTCGTCTATATCATATAGCATTTCACCTTTGCTGTTTCTCATGCTGGCAAACTCTGTACTCTGACTTTCCTTCAACTGTTTATATAATAGTTTCATAATTCCTTCAAAGTAGTTCTGTATTTTGTTCTCTTCTTCTGTTCTGATTTTTTCTTTACTTTCCTTGACTAGTCGTTTCATTTTCCTCTTTTTGTCTTTGTAATCATTTTTGAGTCTATTTCTCTCCTCATCGCTAAGACCTGTCATGTTTAATGTTCTCTTGTGCGCTTTTTTCTTTTCTTGCTGGGCTGCTTGAATTTCATCATTCCACCACGCATCACCAGACTTTCTTCCTACCACTGCCGTACCACACACTTCAATTGCAGTTTTAACAATGATATCCCGTAATAAAGCCCACGCGCCCTCTATATCTTTATTGCTCGTAAGCGCTTCCCAAGTTGCCGTATCTATGCGTTCGCTTAACTTATTTTGAAACTCTATTCGCACTTCCGGTTTCTGTAAATTTTCAATCTTTATTCGAGTTTGTTTCGTTTTTTCTGTTCTCTTTCTTTTCCATCCCCGGCCTAAGTTTATTTTAGAGATTAAAAGATAATGATCAGTATTGCATTCGGAACCCCTCATGACTCTTGTATCTTTGACTAGTTCTCTTAGTCTTTCATCCGCAATAACGAAGTCAATTACACTGCGGTTATTTCCTTTACACCAAGTGTACGTGTGGATCATTTTATGTCGAAACAAAGTATTGGTAATAAATAGGCCCTTTTCTAAGCATAAGCTAACTAATTTTTCCCCGTTATAATTTTTTCTTGAATCCCCAAATTTACCTAGTACCCTTTCTGTATCTGTATCCTGACGTTGAACGCCGACCCATCCGTTCATATCTCCTAGCAGAATTATTCTTTCACCTGGATCGCAAGTACTTATTGTGTCATTTAAAGTGTCCCAGAAAGCGTCTTTGACTTCTCGCGGCTCACTGTCAACTGGGGCGTAGCACGCTATGATAAATAACCTTCTGATTCCTACCTTCATTCTAGCCCACAACAATCTGGGAGATACAAAATCATGATCTTTGAGATGCTGTCTTGCTTTTTTATTCATAATTAAACCGATCCCTTGACTACGATTTGATTCACTACCTACTCCTGACCATATTTCAAAACCGCCTTTCAACACCCCATTTTCTATGTTTCTACTTTCGCAACCCTTTTTCTTCGTCTCAGGTACACATAAAATATCTAGTTTCCTTGCATGCATAGTTTCTCGAAGTTCTCTTATTTTAAGGTCATTCACTCCTCTAGCATTCCAGACACCCAGTCTCCATTCATCGCCTGAAATTCGACCTTTACGTTTACCGTGTGTATGCATTTTGTCGATCCAAGTTTCAGTCCATTCCGAGGCTACTTTATTGTTTGTATTATTCATGTTTAGATTGTACACCCAACTAACACCTTTATGCGCGAAATTTGTTTTGCGAGCTGAAATCATGTCCAAGTTAAGTGATTATTCGTCGTACGGTGGATAGTCTATCTGTAACGTCAGTCCCACCAATACTTTTGTTACTGCGTGGGGGGGGGGGTGGATGTGACGACAGAGAAAGGAAACCGAGAGTCTCAATTGGTTGGTGATTTATGCTGAGAAGGTTACCAGCCTTCAGCAGCGTTGTATTTGATAGGAGAGCTAATAAAAGATACAAGGGCTATGAGGAGTTCTGAATGTAAAACGGATCATTACCTTTCTCCTAGTCTCAAAAATGAACTTAGGACAGGGTTTAAGAAAAAAGGAACCAGAAAGACGAAACAGACGCGAATCAAGGTTGAAAATTCACAATAACCGGAAGTGCAAATAGAGTTTTAGAATAGAATATACGAATGCATAGATAGGGCAACTTGGGAGGGCTATGCTCCAGGATATAATTGTTAGGAGTGCGACTGAAATGTGTGGTACTACAGTTGTAGGAAGAATGTTTAGTGATGCGTGGTGGAATGATGAAATCCGCGTAGCCGTTAACGAAAAGAAGCAAGCGTATCTAAGAAAGTTCAGCATTACGGGACTTAGCCACTAAAAGAGAAATAGACTTGAAAATGATTATAGAGACAAACACAGGAAAGTAAAAATACTACTTAAAGAAAGTAAAGATAAAATCAAAGCGGAAGAAGGGAAGAAAATAAAAATCGATTTCGAAGGAAGCATGAAACTGTCTTGTAAATTGGCGTTGATCATTATGAAAGGAAGTAGTAGTACAGAGTTAGTCGATATGTGAAACAGCAACGGTGAAATTGTATATGATACGGCAACGGCCATACCACGCTGGAAACACCAGTTCCCGTTAGATCACTGAAGTTAAGCAGTGTTGGGCGCGGTTAGTACTTGGATGGGTGACCGTCTGATACTACTGCGTTGCTGTTGGCGGTCGTGGGTGTGGTGAGCCCACACTTGTAGTTATTTACTACAAGAAACTATCCACCTAGAAACACTACCCGAATCGGGTAGTGTCACGCTTACCCCTTGAGGCTCGCCGAAAGGGAAATGGCTTAATGGTATATATATATATATATATATATATACAGACGGGATACTAGACGCTTTGAGAGACTCTTTCAAGGAATTACTGGGAGGCGAAGCTACAGGGCATCAAAACTGCGACATAGAACACGGTACGTTGGAAAATCCGGTTGGAAGAATCTGTACCGCTAAGGTTAGGGACATAATTGAGAAACTGAAGAAAGGCAAGGCTGCTAGTGTAGACGGTATTAATGCTGAAATGCTTAAATACGGTGGCGACTACATACCTCACAGCTTGTGCGAGTTGATAAATTATTGTATCGAGATGGGAGAAGTTCCAGATGACTGAAAAAATGCGATTATCGTCCCAATATACAAAGGAAAGGGAGATAAAAGCAACTGCAATAATTACAGAGGTATCAACTTATTAAGTACCGTAAGTAAAATATACTCAAAGATACTTATTCGTAGGGTAATGAAAATAACAGAAGAAAAGATATGGGAAGTCCAAAGTGGATTTATAGCAGAAAGATCATGTACAGATCAAATGTTTAGCTTAAGACAGATCACAAAAAAGTTTGATAGTAGGGAGAAAAGTTTTCTGTGCATTTGTTGACCTAGAAAAAGCATTTGACAAGGCGGATAGAAATAAACTTTGGGAAGCTCTGAAAGAGTACGGAGTCAATGGATGGCTCCTATAAGCAATAAAAACAATATGTGCAGGTAGAAAGACGAGTGTGAGGGTGAATGGGCAACTCAGTGACTGCTTCGATATTATGCAAGGTGTTAGGCAAGGATGCGTTATGTCCTCGTGGCTATTTATTATATTCATGGACAAGTATCTAAGAATAGCCCTCTTCGACGAAGAAGGTGTGGATCTCGGGACAGTGAGGGTGCGTGGGTTAGCGTTAGCAGATGATAAGGTTGTTATGGCAGAGTCAATCCAAGACTTTCCAAGAATGTTAAACAGACTGAATACCAGCATGAAGAACATGGGTCTCAGAATTAACGTGAATAAAACAAAAATTATAGTGTTTAAAGCAAAGGGTGAAAAAACAGTATGCAACATTGTCTTAGACGATGAGAGGATAGAACAAGTTGATGAGTACGTGTACCTTGGTAGTTTATTTACTGCTGACGAAAAGATCGATGGAGAGATAGATAGGCATATAAAGGAGGGTAAGGATGTTATCAGCTGGGTAGGATCCATTAGCAAAAGCAAAAATATATCGAATCGAGCTAAAATGGCAATAATACTGTATTACTCACTGTGCTGCACGGTAGCAAGACCTGGACCTACCAACTCTCTTAAACTGTACAAGTGAAATTGTCAATGGTTCGATCAGTATTTTGAATTATCACTGGTGAACTAGTGAGTTTTCGATTTTTACTGTGTGAACCAATAAGTGAATCAACTAAAATGGAGTTACTGAATATACCAGTGACGCCAGATGATAAATTCAACCAGTGATATATAGCGCTCCATGCGGCAAAGATATGAACTTTCAGTCGTCTCAGTCATCTGGTACGCGCGTGTCGTCGGTGGGGTCTTTGCATTTCTTGAATGAAAACGAAGTTAATTGTTTATTAGTGTTTGTGTTGAATTGCTTGTGTTTGACTTTGAGGGACGCCATATGCTGACGTAATGACGGGCCTTCCCAGAGTTAGGTGCAATATATCCCTATTAATTTGCAGCCCGGCCCTCATTTATTGTTGTGAGTGTCAAGTGCGGCTTTTAAAAAATAATGTTGCAAAGCTTAGTACACAAAAGTGAACTACTAGTACTGAAAAAACCAGTGAACCTCGCTGATTAAACCAGTGACGGAACTGTACTGAGCGAAACAGTGTAATCTCACTGATTGTCAGTGGCACGCTTCTGGCTGTTTTAACCAGTGAGACTTCACTGGAAATCAGTGAGATTTCACTTTTTCATTTTAAAAGAGAAGAAGAGGATAAGAGTCAAATTAACGCGATTGGCATTACATTTTTGCGCAATATGTGCGATAGAACGCTAATGGACAAAGTTAATAATGAGAGAATCATCAAAGAATGTAATGTAGATGAGACACTGGTTGACACTGTTTTCGGCATGTTGAGAGAATGAAAGATCAACGACTGACGAAAAAAGTATATCGAGGTAAAGTAAATGGGAGCGTACCCAGAGGCAGACTGAGGAAAGAATGGTTAGAATCTGTGAATGAGACCCTCATTCGAAGAGATATAAAAAGCCATAGAAACATAAGATCATGCATGAGGAAATGCATGGACGTGAATGAAGCTAAAGAGGCAAGCCAGTACAGAAAAGTGTGGTGACAAATAGTTTATAAGAAACGCATGATGAAGAGTCTTAGTGGAGTGAATGATGCCCGAAGCGAAAGACCTTGGACACTATACTAGTGGACCCCTGAGGAGAGCTTTGCATGGTGACTTTGTAAAGCACTTCGCCTGGCGTGATTGCTAGAGGGATTGATCAGCGACCTGGGTCGAAGCAGTGTTGCGGAACGAACTTGTTATTTAAATAAAAAACACAGGAATTCTAGAAATTATCTAAAAATCTGTACCCCCACCCCTTATTCAGCCTCGTACAGTTCTCTTCCTCACTTTTCTCATATGAACTCCCCAATCCCCGGCTCAAACCGAGTGAGTCACGCTTACCCCGAAAGGGATATGGCTTAATATGGCATATCAATATTAATAATAATAATAATATCATTCATGCAGAACACAAAGGCAGGAAACTTATATCCAGAACTTAATAGTTTCATAAGAGTTTCATTACAATTGTATTAATTTAAATGTTTTCAGGAGATACTTTTCGTCAATATGATTACGGAAAAATTAAAAATATGAAAATATATAACTCAACAATTCCTCCAGACTATCCCTTGGAAAAAGTGACTGCACCTATGGCAATTTTTCAAGGGCTTCAAGATTTCTTAGCTTCTCCAGAAGTACGAAACAAATCACAAAAAATAATTCTAAATCGGAGTAGTCATTATATTTTTATATAATAGGGTGATTACCAAAAAGTTGACTACTTCAAGTCCCAATAATTTTCCACTTTTCCTTTAAATAATAAATTGTTTCTAAAGTTATCTCAATAAAGCAGTTATATCGAAGCACAATTTAAAAAAGTTTTGAATTTTTAGACGAATTCGTTTAGAAGTTATAAATAAAAAAGTACGCAAAATGTCTTGTCCCGCATCTGTCCCAAACTGCATAAAAATTGCTAAATAATATTACCACAATTTTTCAGATATTTGATATTTAAAAATTCAAAAATCGATTTGTCAACGTTGATGTCAAGTAACAGTTAATAACGATCACTGTTTTTGTGTGGTTTTTTATATAAAATATCCGATAACGGTCCATATTAATGTATCATACTACAAAATGAGAGGATATTTTGAAAAGCTGAAGTTAAAATCAAATAAATCTGAAAAATATTCATTTTCCCTAAAATTTCAAATGTTTTTATCTGTTTTGCATATATTTTGAAAAGATTTTCAAATTTTTATATTTTATCATAATTGTTTTATTTTCGACAATCACATCGTCTAAAATGGTCAACTTTTTGTCAATCACCCAATATATATCTATTAGGAGCTTTTTAAATTTCTTTTTTGCTGAATTACAATTGATCTTTTATATTTTCTTTCAGAACGTTGAAATACTAGTTCAAAAACTTCCAAATGTTGTCTGTAGAAATAAATTCAAGAAATTTAGCCACATTAGTTTTGCTTGGACCAGAGGAGTAAGAGAACACGTCTACGAGAAAATTGCAGACCTATTTATCAATTACGGAAGAAATAAAACTTGTAACTAGTAAAAATACAATAAATTGTTCTGTGTTATATTAAAAACTTTACAAAACCATGCGCATTATTCTCTTTTTCACCTACAACTCTTATTGATTATTTTGATTGCTTTATTTGTTGATTAAAATAGTATTGAATTTGGTTGCTTCCCCTCGATTAAAGGTATTGCAAAAAAAAACGAAAAAAATTTAATGACAAAAACAAAATCATATTTTTTATTCACGGTGTGCCTCGACTGTCGTTAGCCCAGATGGGCTTGCACCTCCTTGTTCTTTTCTTTTTAAACTTTTGAAATGTCTCACGATCATTTGGAGCAGAAAAAGAATTGTTTGAAATGGTGAAAAAGTGGAAAACAATAGGGTCATCCACTAATTTTTTTTTATTCTTGCATATTAAAGTATATGCTCTAAAATCACTAATAATACCAGCATAGTGTAAAAAAAACTTTTTTTCGAATTTATATTTGAAAAAGAAAAATTTGTACACATTTAAATTTCCTATTTCTGTCGCGCCCATTCCGCCATCTTGATGTGACTTAGCTAGCCGCAAAACGCTTGTAAATAAGCTGGGCGATTCACGTTTAATACTCAAAGGTGATGAACGAAAAAAATGGTACAAAATTGTTCGTCGTAAACTAAAATAAATACGATATTATAATCTTGACCAAATAACTAACTTTAAATTCAATTATACAATACAACGGTTTTAATACTTTTTCGCTTTCACTCCTCGAGTCTCAGCAACATTGAAACTGGAGCACTTCGCACAGAAATCACTTATCATAAGTGTACTCACTTTTGGCAAATTTTCCGAACTGGCTTTAACGTATCCAGGCATATTGATGCTTCATAAAAATAAACCCTTTTTGCCAAAAAAACGTTGATAATTAATGATTTCGATTGTTTTTATCAAACTGACCATGTATTTTTTTCGGTTTTGGCGGCGCGTGACGTCACACCACGTGTTTCGAGCCGTGAGGGCGCCACATGTTTTCTTTTATGAATCGACATTTACGGTGGATATTTTATCACTTTTTAATAAATTATTATAAATGATTAAATAAACTAAATTAAGTTCTAATTTCACATTTTAATTCTTTGGGAGTCAAAGTTTATAAAAAACTCAACTATAAGAAAAACAACATTTTTGTGGATGACCCTATTAGACCTGATAAGTACATCAATCGAATAGTACCATCATAACGAATAAATCTAGTACTTAAAATATTGGTATATTTTCCTAAGACTAAGAAAGTTTTTCTCTTACAAGTGTTGAACGAATTTTAAAATCTGTGAAAAAATTCGGTTTCCGGGGCTTGGTATTACTCCCAATACGCTACACCCTAAATTTCTTCCTCTTAGTGGAAAAATACTATTATAAATTTGTATGTATGTATACCATTAAGCCATTTCCCTTTCAGGGTAGGGGTGACACTACCCGATTCGGGTAGTGTTTCTAGGTGGATAGTTTCTTGTAGTAAATAACTACAAGTGTGGGCTCACCACATCCACGATGGGCCAACAGCACGCAGTATTCTCGAATGGTCACCCATCCAAGTACTAACCGCGCCCAACGCTGCTTAACTTCGGACGAGAACTGGTTTTTTCAGCGTGGTATGGCCGTTTTAACAAAATAATTTCAGAGGTAGGCCAGTTTAGGCCTCGAAATGAATTTTACTAGTTTTTTATTTTTAAGAAATACAAATTTAAGGCTAAAAAATTCTTTCACTTAAAAAAAGTATTTGTTATTTATTGAAGAATAAGCCTTAAATTTCATAAAACCAAAACGAAAATTTGGAAGAAAATATCGGGCTTAGAATACGAAAATATGTAATTTCATTACAATTAAGGGTCTGAAATGGTCCCTTAACATTGTTCTTCCTGGAATAATATGCACAGGATATCTTCTACAATATAAAGAGAACATTCTCCATAAGGAATGAATTAAAAATATTGATACCAGATGTATCAAGTATTATTTTCAGCAATTACAAAATAATTTAATAAAATTGATAAGCAAATCGATAGGCAGAACTTATTAAAAAAAAATGAGGGACCATTTCAGATCATTAATTGAACGGAAATTACAAATTTTCATATTCTTGGTCTGATAATATCTATAAACACTTCTCTTGGTTTTATAAAATTTTTAACTTATTCCTCAATAAATAATAAATACTTCCCATACAATTTTTTTTTAATAAAATGAAATTTATGGCTGTATTTTTACACCAAAAGGAAGAAATTTAGGGAGTAGCGTTTGCAAAATTCGAAAACACACATGGTTTAAAAGCCCCATTTTTGGACTGCTGCGGTCGAATTATATCAAAATAAAGCCTCGGACTCACTTCTGTGATAAAAAATAGTGCAAATAATGCCACAAAAAAAAAAATAATATCAAAATAGTGTCATAAAATTTTTTAAGTATCAAACTTATGTGTAATCGGAATTTAAAATTATATAGTCTGAAATCAAAAAGTGCGTGCAATGGAAAATTGACTTAAGTTTTTCAACACAATTTCTAGTTTTCTAACCTAATATTTTAAAAGTATTAAAAATGAACTTCAATGTTTATTTTAAATGATATTCTTTAGTTTATGCATTATCAGAATTCCTATTTATTCATCACAGGCTTCTCAGTCTTTTCCCTATTCCCCACTTTTTCTCGTTTTTACATTTAAATTGCGAACTGAATTGATAGAACCCAATAGGAATTATTTTGTTGGAACTTCAAGCATTTGATTCAAATTCTTTTTCTTTCATGACTGACAAATTTTTGTTTGGTTAAAAATTCAACTATTTTGTTTAACATTCATCTTTTTAGTTTGAAACTTCATCTCTTTCTGTACAAATTTCACCTTTTTTGGTTAATAATGCAACTGTCTGGTTGAAAATTTATCCTTTTAGGTTGAAAATTCAACTTATTTGTACAAAATTCGTATTTTAGGCTCGAAAATTTAATAATTTGGTAGAAAATGTAACCATTTGGTTAAAAATTTATGTATTTTGTTGAAAAGTCGCATTTTTTGGTAGAAAAACAATTTTTTTTGGTTAAAAGGCAACTGTTTAGTTGAAAATGAATCTGTTTTTGCAAAGGATTCAACTATTTTTTTACAAATTTATAAAATCTTCTTGGATTGAATTCAACTGCTATTAATTAAAAATTAAAATACTTTTTGTTAAATTATGAACTATTACATTTTTTCGGTAAGAATTTATATTTTTTGGTTGAAAACTCGACTATTTGGTTGGAAATTGAACTATTTGGTTCAAAATTCATGTTTTTTTTTTAATCCGACATTTTTGGTACAACATTAACTTTCTTGGTTGAACATTGAATTATTTAGTTGAAAATAATGTATTTCGTGGAAAATTCGTTTTTTTGGTAAAAAAAATCAATTTTTTTGGCTAGAATTACAACTGCTTGGTTGAAAACTAGGAGGTTTCACTTAAGGATTCAAGTATTTCGTTGAAAAGTCGTTTCTTTTGATTAAATCCAACTGTTTTTTATTTTTAATTAAATTTTGTTGTTGTTCAAATATCAACTAGGACATTTTTTGTTGAATTTTTTAAGTTCAAAATTCAATTCCTTGGTTGAAAGTTGAACTACTTTCTTAAAAGTTAATCTTTTTGGTTGAAGAGTAATAATTTTAGTTGAAAATGCGTTTTATTTCTGGTTAAAAATAATTTTTTAAACTAAAAATTGTAATATTTTGTTGAAAGTTCGTCTTCTTGGCTGGAAAATTGAACAATTTGGTAAAAAAATTCCACTTTTTGGTACAAAATTAACAGTTATGCAGAATTTTTGTATTGAAAATTAATTTTCTTAAATAAAAAATTAAAATTTTCGGTTAAAAATTGATCTTTGCAGTTCAACAATTAAACTGTTTAGTTAAAAAATTGTGTAAAATGAAAATTATGAACTTAAAATCAACCAAATAAAATTTGGACTAACATCACATCCCTTGTTTAAACTATTTAATTAAAAATTTATGTAATTTTTCGAAAATTCATATTTTTTGGCAGAAAGTTCATCTTCTTCGTTTAAAATTAAACTATTTGGTTTAAAATTTATGTATTTTGTTGAGAATTTTATCTTTTTTGGTAGAAAATCAATCTTCTGTGTTGAAAATTCACCTTTTTGGTTGCAAATTAGACAAATTAGGAATTCGTCAATGAGCGAAGTAGTTCAAAAATATTTCTCAAGAAAAAGTAATGAAATAGTGGTATTAACGGACAATTGCGTGAAAATACTGTCTTTAGTGTAATTTTTTTGAAATAGTAGGGAAATAGTGTCATCGCTCAAAAAAAGTGTCAAATCATGTCAATAGTGTTGTCAGTCCGAGGCCTGCAAAATATGTCAAAAAATGAAGTTGGAAAATTCTCATCGTTCAAACACAGAAAAAACTTGGGGTAGGAAGTGTTGCAGGTGATCGCTTGATCGATTCGCCGATTTTGATGAAACTTTGCTTTGTAGAACTAGGGAAAATAATCGACAAGTATTTTTTCTATCGGCTGAGAAACAATTCTAAGGGTAGAAACTACCCCTCGTGTGCGACAAGCAGACGCCATATTGGATCCACCATCTTGAATTTCGTAATTTTTACCTCAGATTTGAATCCAGCAACATCGAAAACCCCTTAAAATCATCTCACCTTTTGAATCACCCGACTTGTTGCAGTTGAAACGTGAATACCACCCTTTATATACGAGGGGTAGTTTCTACCCTTAGAATTGTTTCTCAGCCGATATAAAAAAGCACGTGTCGATTATTTTCCCTAGTTCTACAAATTTTCAAAGTTTCAGCAAAATCGACGAGTGACAGTTCCGCAGGTTTACTTGTGAGGTAAACTTTCCGCGGTTACAGGCCTGTAACGTGCTGCCTCTAGCGGAGGCCGCCGCAGATATCTGGGATTCACCGCGGTGAGTTTACCCCAGTCGCGGTTACCCTCCTGCGGTTACCCCACTTCGCACATTACCTGCTACATTTCTTACTCTCAGTTTTTTCTGTGAAGCTTCCTCTACGAGGAAGCAATATAAATAAACGTTGTATTATTAGTATATAACAGACACAACTATAAAAATTAATAAAATAACGAAAGTGTAATTCGTATACAGGTTGTAAGATATACGTATTATGTATGTATAATGCATGTATAACGTGACAAATTATATAGACTTAATATGCTGGGGTGCATTCCTAACGAGGTGCCTTAGGGATTATATAAGTATAAGGCATAGTCGTCTCTCTACCCTTGCTTGCTCTAGCTTACAAGGCCATAAACGACGATCGTAATAAAACTGCAATTGGTATGTAAAGTTGATTTAAACACAACCTTTCATGACAGCAATAAAAAACTTCAAGATACGGTTTATCTATTAGAAAATAGATAAGATCAAGATGATAAGCCATCATAAATGGTAATTTTTATATCACGCATCCAAAAATCATCTTATCCTAAATCCTTGTTATTTGAGTTTGCTTGATAATTTGACGTATAATATTCTTTTTAAATAAACCATATTCTGAAATCAGTGAATATTTTGAACTCCTTTCTAACATTTTTGAGTTAGCCTGTGAGCGAAAGGAATTTTACTCGAATTTAATTTTAGAGGCTATTATAAAGGGCCATACGTGTGCGCAAACACGTTAAGCGAGATCTTTAGGCGGACGGCAAGTCCTCTGTCGCCGAACAAACATGGTGTCAGCCACCACGTCGCCGATAAACCGTGTTCAGATGTGATTTACACCGGTTGTAAACACACTCGGTCCTTACTTTTATGACTCAAAACGTAATTATGAAGGCGGTTCAATGCAATTGCTAAATCGACTTGAACTACAAACTTCTCTCTTCTAATTTTCTTCCCATTCTAAACTTCAACTTTGTGGATACAAAGGACCCCGCACCAAATGTACAGTAAATGGCCTTTTGTTAAAAATTCGAAATATAATTTTTTTTTGTATTTTCGAACCTGCAGACTAAAAATTCGAAAGAAAAAAGTAAGAAAAATGGACAGTTTCTAGACAAACACTGGTCAAAGTTTTAATTTTTACATGTATTTTAAAAGAAAAATGCTTAATTTAGTGAAATGTTTTTTCTCTCGAAACCTCTATGATAGATTTGGCTAAACGTTTCATATTTTGACGATCAGACTTACCGAAACAGAAGATTCATACCCACGAACTAGAAATATTAACGATTTTTTGGGTATACAGCATGTGTTGGGGGTGTTTTCATACCTTAAACATCCAAGTATGGCAATCATCATTTCTTAGTAACTAAAGTCACTAGAGATTTTTGATTCAACTGCTACGGTATGAAATCACTTTAAAATAAGTAGAGGAAGCGTGCATAGCAAGAATATGACTTTGAACTAATTGTAGGGGATGTTTTAACATCCCTTAAACATTGAAATCAGAAAAATGGCATTCCTTAATTAACAAAAACACAAGAGATGTTCTGATTAAAATATCAGGGCAGGAAATGACTTCAGAATAAGTACAAGATACGTTTACTTACTAGGATATATCTCTGAATTTACTCCAAGGGTTGTTTTATTATCCCTTAAACATTGAATCCTGAACAAAGTAGAATCCTGAACACCTGAACAACCTTCACCAACCTGTTCTAACTTGTACCAAACGAGAGAAATCAAAATATTATAATGCGGAATTATTTCATGAGCAGATCGCACACACATATATGTTTGTGTGTGTATATGTATGAGCTGTGTATCAATGTTCATTCTCATAAGTGACGTCAAGATTAAGGGACAAAATAACCCAAGATAACTCAAGTGCACTTACATTCAAACGATAATAATGGTAGTCATAATTGAAATATAAATACTCATAATATTGTATAAGAAAATGAATAATAATAACTGGTTCAAATACGCACGATCTTGCACCAACCTGTGCAAACCTGCTCTAACTTGTTCCAACCTGTACCAAAAAGTTGTAAGAATATTTTTACACGGGAAGAATATTCATACAGTTCTTGTTCACAAAGGAAGCAATATGACGAAAGTATAAGTGAAGATGTAAGTATAGTCCACTTACTTTTGAATAATAATAATATTATTATTAACATTAACAACAACAGGTTACAGGTACAGGTACAGGTTGGAACAAGTTAGAGCACGTTTGCACAGGTTGGTGCAAGTTCGTGTATATTTGAACCAGTTATTATTATTATTTATTTTCTTATACATTATGAGTATTTATATTTCAATTATTACTACCATTATTATCGTTTAAATGTAAGTGCACTTGACTTATATTTGTTATAATTTTTTCATGTTTGGAAAAGTACGATGTGAGTTATCTTGGATTATTTTCTCCCTTGATCTTGACGTCACTTATGAGAATGAATATTGATACTTGTGTTTTTGTTTATTAAGGAATGCCATTTTCCTAGTTTCAATGTTTACGGGATGTTAAAACATCCCCTACAATTAGTTCAAAGACATATTCTTGCTATGCACGCTTCCTCTACTTATTTGAAAGTGATTTCATACCGTAGCAGTTGAATCAGAAATCTCTAGTGACTTTAGTTACTAAGAAATAATTATTTCCATACTTGGATGTTTAAGGTATGAAAACACCCCCAACACATGCTGTATACCCAAAAAATCGTTAATTTTTCTAGTTCGTGGGCATGAATCTTTAGTTTCGGTAAGTCTGATCGTCAAAATATGAATCTTTGAGCCAAATCTAGCAAAGAGCTTTTGAGAAAAAAAAACATTTCACTAAAATAAGCATTCTTCTATTAAAATACATGTAAAAATTGAAACTTTGACAAGTATTTGTCTATAAACTGTCCATTTTTCTTACTTTTTTCTTTCGAATTTGTAGTCTGCAGGTTCGAAAATACAAACAAAAAATTATATTTAGAATTTTCAACAAAAGGCCATTTACTGTACATTTGGTGCGGGGTCCTTTGTATCCACAAAGTTGAAGTTTAGAATGGGAAGAAAATTAGAAGAGAGAAGTTTGTAGTTCAAGTCGATTTAGCAATTGCATTTAACCGCCGTGGTCTTTTATTAATATAAAATTAGTCGAAGTAGGCACCGAGTGCCTACAAAAAAGACTTTCGTAGCCTAATAAGGCGTTAATTAGGTCGGTCAAATAACTCCCTTCCATCCTTTCTCTCCCCTACTCACCCTTCTTTCGCCCACTTCTCCTCTCTTCCCACAATTCACCTCCTGTTACTTCCCCTCCTTGCTCTTACTATCCCTTTTCTTACTACATCCTTCACTTCCCCTTTTTCCATTCCCCTATTCACCCTGACTTCCTTGCTACACCTATCCACACTTTACATCCATTCTCCTACTTCCTCTCCCCTCCAATAATTTTTCCTCTAACTTCCCCTTGCTTCCCCTACTATTCTTCCTTAGTTCGCCTTCTATTTTCCCTCCCTTCCCTTCCTCCCCTTTTCAAACTTTACCTTCATTCCCCTTCTCTCACTTTTCCTCTCTTCCCATACTATCCCTCCCCTAACCTCACCCTTTACTCCCATACCCCTACTCGACCTCACTTCCCTACTACCCCTCCCTTTACTTCATATTCGTTCCCCTACTTGTCCTCCCCTCTCATAATTGCCCTCAATTCCCGTTCATTCCCTTTATATCCCTTCCTTTACTTCACCCTTCCCTTCCCCTTCTTGCCTTCTGCTACTCAACCTCACTTCCCTACTACCCGACCTATACTTCACATCCAGTCCCCTACTTCCCCTCCCCTCCATTAATTTTTGATCTAATTTCCCCTTCCTTCCCCTACTATCCTTCCTTTGTTTGCCCTTAATTTTCTCTTCCTTCCCTTCCTCCCCTCATCACACTTCCCCTCCCTTCGCATACTATCCCTCCTTAGTTCGCCCTTCATTTTCCCTTCCTCCCCTCCCAACACTTCACCTCCATTCCCCGCCTTTCACTTCCCCTCTCTTACCATATTAACCCTCCCCTAACTTCACCCTTCACTTCCCCACCCCTACTCGACCTTACTTCCCCACCACCCCTCCCCATACTTCATATTCACTTTCCCACTACTCCTTCCCTCTCATAATTCCCTTCACCCATACTTCCCTGCTACTCTACCCATACTTAACATCCAGTCCACTCCTTCCCCCCCACCCATAATTTCTCCTCTAACTTCCCCTCCCTTCCCACACTATCCCTCCTTAGTTCGCCATTCATTTTCCCTTCTTCCCCTCCCAACACTTCACCACCCCCTCACACTTCACACTTCCCCTCCTCTCACTTCCCTTCCCTTACCGTACTATCCCTCCCCTTACTTCACTCTTCACTTCCCCACCCCAACTCACCTTTCCATACTTTTGTCATTTCAAATGCGTAATTAAAGCGGGGAAAGCTAAACGGTTATGAGTCCAATCAACCTAATTTTACAGGAAAACTAGAAAACCTTTCTAGAGGATTAATTCACAACCGATTGAGTGAATTAATTTTTTTTAGGTGGATGAATCAGCTTAATAACCATTTTGTGGAAAAAATAGATAGTGCTACATGTGCATGTAGTTTATCTAGTGGAAGTGGCGATGGACTTCGCACCGTTTAGCTTTCCCTGGTATTATAAATAAAAATAGTACATAAATCGTTAAGAAAATCATATTATGTAAATACATATGTTTATTTATTTTGTAAGTAAATAGCACTATTGAGCAGAACAAATTAGTCAAAGTAGGCTCCGTACGCCTACATAAAGAAGATTCGTAGCCTATTAAAACGTCAATTGAACTGCTCAAACCTCCCCTTCTCATACTTTACCTTGCCGTACTCTCCCTACATTCTCCTGCTTCCCTGACTTCACCCTTCACAACCTTTTTCCAACTTCTTCCTCCGTTACTTTCTCCTCTTCTCGCTTACTCAACTAACACTCCCCTTTCCCTCTTCAATTCCCCAGCTCTCACTTCCCCCTCCTTACTCACCCTCATTTCTAATCATTTCCCCTAATTCCTCTACTTCCCCTCACTTACACTGACTTCTCCTACTTCTTGTTCCTAGTTTCCTCTACTTTCCCTTCCCTCACTTCCCCTAGCTTACCTCTCCTAATTTCCCCTGAGGTCCCGTCATGTCCCCTACTTCTCCTACTTCACCTTGTTTCCCTTCAATTTCCCTACTTTCTCTTCTCTTATTTCTCCTCACTTCCCCTCGATGGAAAAAAGTACGGTGGACGGACGGATAGACAGATCGACACTACGAAACCTCATGAGGGAAAATTTATAGTATTAGTAAAACATTTTTTAATTTTGATATATCTCCAATTTTTAAAGACTTGTCGAAATCCTAGAATGACCGTGGAATAGAAAAAATGGAATATTTTAGTATAATTCAATCGTTTAGTTTTATTTCTTTGAAATTTTTAAATATTTGAATACATTTAAATAATACACTGTAGGATATTTTATTTCAAAACCCTAATTTTTTTAATGGAACAGGTGTGAAAAAGCGAGAAAATATGATTTTTGCAGAAAACTCAAATTTGGTCAAAAATTTGGCTTAGCACCGTTTAGGTTTCCCTACTTTAATCGTATAATTATTACTTAAACATCAAAATTTAACACTATCACTTACCAATAGAAATTTTCCAAATAGAATAATTAAAATTGTAATGTTAAAATTTTAAATTTAGTACTCTGAAATTTTAACGATTCAAGGCTTTCTATTTCGAATAATTCAGTTTTGATTTGTTTAGTTTTTATTATTTATTTATTGCTCATTTCAAATGAACAATAAAGTATTGCTAAGTATGAAAAAATGTTCTTTTTTCAATTACAAAATTTCAAATTGAATGCGTTAAAAATGGAATATTTTAGACTGAAAGAATATTTGAAAAGTATTTGAAATTGAATAAAAGAATAAAAATCATTAATTAGTTCATATTTACACTTCATCAATTAAAAACATTTTTTATGCAAAAATTTTGATTTTGAACTGTTTAAGTTTCATCATTGAAAAAGTTAACAATTAAACCTTATATTTAAAAAAAGTTGAGATCGAACTTATTTTAAATTGCATTATATCATGTGATATACAATTCGTATTATTTGCAGTGATTGGAAAGATTATTTTTCTAAAAAGTAAAATTCCCGGTTGTTTCCCGGTTCCCTGTTCCAACGGCCGGGCCGTTCTGAACTAATAACATTTTTGAATCAAACTTTTCAGAGTTCAAATCAGCACTGATGTATCTCTGGATGATATTTTTTTTCTACATTGAAAGTTCGATTCTTGTAAACGTTTTTTGTCTTTCCTGAAAAACCGTAAAAATGGCGTTCATGCCCTAATGCAGCTATGCAGTGCTATCCTTTGATTCGTTAAAAAAAATCCTATCTGTGCTAAAAAAAAAGTTTTGTTGCAACAGTCAGTAACAACTTCCAACGAGAGGGTAAAAAGGTTGAGGGAGTAGTGGTGGATGGATAGGGAGGGATTGGGGCAGGATTGGAGGATCTGCGAGATTTGAAGAAGAGGAGGGGGAGTATGTATGAGAGGAAAGAGGGTTCAGGAAGAGGGTAGAAATGTAAGAAAACAGAAGGGGTTAGAGGTGCGGGTGGTATACGTATGATGAGATGATGCGTGGGAGGGGGACTATACATGAGAAGGTGGAAAAGCTAAGGAGATAGTGTGCCAGGATCGAAGGGATATGTAAGAGAAGGTGGAAAGGAGTTTTCTGGTAGGAGGTGAGGGGGGGTATATCTATGAGATAGGCTAAATGTGTGAAGGGGTATACATGAGATGATGTGATGAGAGTGGGGAAATTGAGATAAGGGATATGTAAGTTAAGTAGATAAGGAAATGCAGTGGGAGGGGGAGGGGGATATGTGGGAAGGGACAGAGAAAGTTGCGAAGGGGGTGAGGCGTAAATGGGTATGGATGGTCAAGGATGAGTGAGGGGAAGGGTTGAGTGGGGTGAGGGAGGTAGAGAGATAGAAAGTAATTCATTTCATTACTAAATCAGTCAAATCAAATAAATTAAAAATGATTCGTAAGGTTAACGTATAATGTTCCCTGTAAAAAATTCTAGGGTTATTTGAATCTAGATACAGTAGGTGAAAGATTATCTGCAATTTCTCAGAAGTATATCCTGTGTAAGTTTTTCCTACAAAAGTTTTTTCCCCATGAGGAAGTTGTTGTTTTTTTATCAAGATACTTCTTCCAATGTTTATCGAACTCTAAAAAATGCATTCATATAATAAAAGCAAACACTTCTTCAATATTATCCTTGATCAAATTATTTTTATCGATATAAGTAAAGGTAATAAAAAAATTTCACTTCACCAGAGTGGATTAGTCCCGGATTCGATAAAAGACTGGCTTTTCTCTTTCTCTCTTCAGATGACTTTTTTTTAATGAACATGATTCCTCGGTAAGCGACTTCGACTATGTATTAGGATAGATTACGGTGGTACCGGTTATGATCCATGTGATGGTCAGAGTCAGTCAATAGGTATATTCATCAGTTGGTTGCTGGGAATCAAAGGGGGTAGGTGATTCGAGGGGGTTGAAAATGGCCATGGCAAGGGATGGTGAAGAGAGGGTGAGAGAGAGAGAGAGACGAGAGGGTAGAGATGGGTTGTACGATCGAGGGGGAGTGGCGCAAACATTTGCCTGCCGCCCGGTAAATTAAAAGCACACAGAGAGAGGAGAGAATAGAAGTGAGAGGAGAGTGAGTAAGTGAATGAGCGGACGAATAGGTGCTTGCTATCCTTCCTCTTCCTTTTTTTCCTACTATCTACTCTCTACTTTTACTCTACAGTCTACTCGAAGGTTCACTTAAATCTACCAAAAAAAGTACCAGAGCACTCCTTTCATTTACTTCCAAGCGATACACCCTCCACTGGATATCTCCTTGGAGACTGAGACGTCGAATCTTTCGAAGAACCACTTTAGTCCACTATCCGAGTATCTACCCAGTTTCATTGACTTCTGCTGATCAAACATGTATGTCCCCTTTCCCACAACTTTCCTCTAACGAAAACTCGAAAATGTATACCAGAAACTTTACAGACAAATATCTGACCCTGCAATTTAAAGATTTAATCAATATTAAAATAATTAATTAACTTTTGGACCATCCTGAAGGGGTCGTCCATATGTTACGTTTTTTTTTAGATGATTTCGTGAGCCCCCCTCCCCCTCCTAACGCTGCCGTAATAGCGGGTGATTCCCTCACTCGTCCCATCATTGTTACGTAACTTTTACCAATCTAAGAAAAATAACTCCAAGTAAGGGGTCGTCCATAAACTATGTTACCAAGTTTGGGTTTTTTTAACGGGGGGTTTAAAAAAAATCAGGAGGGCCTTGAAGACGGTAGTTTTGCCTTACGCCCCCCCCCCCCTTCCACCGACAATTGACGTAGCCCAAAATTTTCTCAAAATATTGGAAATATGGCCATTTTTCACGAAAATAGGGGAATACATTCTTTTAAATCAAATTCATGTTACTACCATATTGAATATTGCCTAGAGCGCGCGACTGTTGATTCTCGCGCTTCGCGCTCGATAATATGTTTATCTCGCGCTTCGCGCTCGGTACTGTATTTACCTCGCGCTACGCGCTCAGTCTCTGTATTTCCCCCACATTTGTGCACAGACCTTTTAAAATTAAAGGCCAAAGTATCGACAACTGTAATTTGGTGATTGTGAATTCTCTTTTGTTAAAGCTACTTCGGCTTTAACGAATACATTCTCATCGCGTACCTCGTGCTTCGCACTCGATTTTGTCCAAAATGCAACATTTTCTACATTATATGTTCAACATTATTATATCAAATATATATTTCATTTATTTCTGTACGTCGGCCTGTGATTGTTTATTTAGATATTGCAAAACAAAAGTACGAATTGTATTTATCATGATTACTTTAATATTTGTTCCTGATTTTGCATTTAATTTTATCCTCAGCTACTGTGAAAATTTTATATCATTTCAATAAATGTGTATTATTACAATTCATAATATGCATTGATATTAAAAACAGACGTATTTTCCATGTATTGTTTTTATAATTGAACAAAAGTGCGTATCCAAAAAAAAAAAACAATTTTGTTATTATGCATTTCATTGCAGCTTGTGTCGTTTTTCCATGAATTTAATTTGTGTATGTTCAATGTTATTTTTTACGATTGGAACCAAAAATATCCATTCTAGCGTAAAGTGGTTCTAAGAAAATTTGTAAATGTAATTTAGACGAAAAATTTTGTTAGATGAAATGTTATTGTAGCGTGTATCGTTTTTCCAAAAAGTTAATTTTTTTATTTTTAATGTATTTTCATAACAAAAGTTTATAACAAAGTAGATCTTTTTTGGCTGAACATCTTTTGTCTATTCATCTTTTTTCGTACCTTGCGTTGTTTTTCCACAATTTTTTGTTATTGTTGATGTTATTTTTCACGATTGAAAGCAAAAATTACGCATCTTATGAAGAAATGATTTATAAAAAATGTGTAGCTCTTTTCTGAGTGAACAACTTTTGTCTATTTATTTTTGTCGTGGTTTGTGTCGTTTGTCCAAAAATTTAATTTATTTTATTCTCAAATCAGTTTTCTACAAATGAAACAAAAATTACGCGTCCCATCAAACAAATTTGTAGATCTTTTTTGAGTGCACAATTTTTGTTGATTCATATTTTTTCGTATCTTGTATATTTTAACCGCAACATGGAATTTTTTATTATTTTTTTGTGCGATAAACAGTTGACCTAACGATTCTTCGGAAAAATTGAAAAAAGTCTTATAACAATATTGTATGGTGTTCAAAAAGAAACATTTTTCTTCTCTTGACTTTTTTTCATATCGTGCGTTCTTTGGCTTAAAATGTTCATTTTCGTTTGTTTTTTGGATTTTTGTAACTGCTATAACTCCAGTAATTTTTCTTTTATCAAAAAAAGTCATTGGGATAAATTGTTTGCCTTTTTGAGTACTACAAAAATCCGGACATATAACTTTTAAATTTGAAAAAAAGTGGTCTCAAAAATTTTAAAAAAGCGCTCACTTTTTGAATTTTCATCCAAAATGGCTGGCTGAGGAACTTGACCTTCATTTTAGAACACTTAGAGAGTATACCAAAGCCTAATCCAATCTTTCAATTCTTTCGAAAGTTATCGTGCTACCAAAATAAAAATCTACATACACACACACACAAACATACAGGCAGACACATTCGCGAAAACCTGTTTTTTGGGTTCAGAATGTCTCAAAACGTGGACATTTGACAAAAACGGAGGGGGTCAAATTTTAAACAAATCTAATACCTTCTCTGATGAGAATGTAAAAATTAATTCTTAACCAAACAGTTGCATTAACAAACAAATGAATTTTCAACCAAATGGTCGAATTTTGAAACAAAAACCAAACAAAATTCAACCAAAAACAGTTGAATTTTTAACCCAAGAAGACGAATTTTTAACAAAATAGTTCAATCTTTAACCAAATAGATGAATTTTCAATCAAGAAACATTAATATTACACATAATAGTAATATTGAATGTAAAGTAAAAATTGAATGATTTTTCAATTCAAAAAATTAATTTTCATTTAAAAAAAAAACGAATTTTGAATCAGTTGAATTCAACAAAAAAAGACGAATTTGTAACCAAATAGTTGAATCCTCAACCAAAAATATGAATTTTCAACCAACAAGATTAATTTTCTAACCAAAAATGCAAATGTTCAACAAAATACATGAATTTTCTAAAAAATAGTTGAATTTTCAACTTAGAAAGGATGAAATGGAATAGTGCAATTATCAAATAAAAAAATTAATTTTTAGCTATTCGTCCCGAATTTTCGGGACGACTGTTTCATTCCCTTTACCAACTGCCGCCCCTCTCCCATTTTTTGGGACGACTAAACACAGCCACCTAAAAACACGAACTTTCAACAAAATACATCAGTTTACAACACAATTGTTGAATTTTGAAGACAAACGAACGAATTAGTTACAAAACAGTTGAATTTTCAACCCGAAAATATGATTTTTTAATAAAAAAGTTACTTTTCTACAAAATAGCTAAGTTTTCATAAAAACAGTTTAATTTTTAATCAAATAGTTGAATTTTCAACAATGAAGTCAATTTTTAACCGTATAGTTTAATTTTCTACAAAATTGTACAAAATTGTTGAAGCCAAAAAGGCGAACTTTCTACCAAATAGTTTTATTTTCGACCGGAAATTTGAATTTTCAACTTAATTTATGAATCTTCAACAAAAAAAAGGAATTTTTAAACAATTAATTTAACTTCAAATCACGTAATTCAACTTTAAACCATGTATTTAATTTTTCCACCAAAATAGATAAATTCTCAACAAAACAGGTGATATTTGAATTAAAAAAGATTTTTATTTAAAATAAAAAATAGTTGAATTGAACCAAAAAAGACGAATTCTCAACAAAATAGTTGAATCCTCAACCAAAGCAGATTAATTTACAACCCAACAGTTGCATTTTTAACCAAATAGGATGAATTTTCAACAAAATAAATTAATTTTAAACTAGAAAATATCAATTTTCAATTAAAAGTGTTCAATATTCAACCCAAAAGATTATTCTTCAACCAAAAAGAATACATTTTCTAAAAATGGAATAGTTAATTTTTCAGCCAAATAGTTGAATCTTCAACAACAACAAAAATCAATTTCAAGAAAAGTGGTTTAATTTTCAACCGAATGGATGAATTTTTTACTAAAAAAAATGACGTTTTAACCAAATAATTGCATTTTCAACAAAAGAATTAAATTTTAAGCCAAATAATACAATTTTAAACCAAACGAGATAAATTCCGAAACAAAAATATAATAGTAGACTTTTCAACTAAAAGTGGTTGAATTTTCTTATTGTGTTCTGATGATTCAGTTCGCATCTAAGCGAAAATACGAGAAAAAGGGGAAAAGGGTTAATTTCTTGAAAACAGGTAATAAATGAATTTAAAAAAATGGTAAAGCCTATATGTGATCTAATTTTGTAACGTTAGTTCCACTGCCCCCCTCCCCACCATGTTATAAAGAAAACTGTACAGCTTTTAATAATGTTAATTTTTAATTTTTTGACTATTTTGTAGTGACTGAATCAAAGAAGTGGTTTACGTTCAAATAAATAGTGGTGTATTTTTTCCATTCGAATAAAACTCATAGACAACATTTTAATATTTAAAAATGAAGAAAAAAATTTAATTTTTCAAACCTTCAAATCCTTAACTTTCCTATGATTTTCAAGAACAAAAGTCAAGTTTATAATTCTAAATCTTCCAAATTAAAGAAATTCGAATGCAAATCTTCTAGATTACAGAGATTTTAATTTAAATCTTAAAACAGCAATATTTTTTAATCGTAAATTTTTAAAATTAAAAAGACTTCAATTGTAAACATTTACAATTCAAAGTATATCATTTTGAACGCTTTTTTTGGAACAGTTCAATCTTGAAGATTTACCATTGAAAATTCTTCAATTTTAACGATTTGCAATTTAAAAGTCTTCAATTTTTAAGATTAATAATTGAAAAAATGCATTAATCTGGAATATTTATAGTTTAAAATTATGTAATTTCGAAAGTTTTCTTGGTATATGTAGTTCAATTTTGAAGATTTAAATTTATTCAGTTTTATAGATTTGCAATTGAAAATTCTTTAATTGTGAACATTTGAGTTACTTCAATCAGTGACTGGAAATGTGACAAGTTACTATATTTTTACGAAGTAACTGTAGGTGTAATTAGTTCCTTTTTTTTTTAAGAAACTTCTTCAACCCTACATCCAACTTGAAATGATCATAAAGTCAGATAACTATATTTTTTATTTATTTTTCCAGAATTTTTAATTATGAAACTTCAAACTTGCCTAATTTTTATTATGAATTTTTAAATTTTAAAACTCTTCAATTTTAAACCCCCGCGTAAAAGCGTTATGTAATCTATAAAATACTCAAAATTGTTTTTTTTTGTAACTTAACAATTTCAAATTTAAAGCTCCCGAAATTAAGGATCAAACAATTCAATTATTCAGTTGATAATTATGAAACAGTCATGAAAAATATAAAACAAGAAAGCTAACGAAAGAGCAGGGATCCGTGTGAAAAATTTTCAACTGCCCTCTGTAAAGTGGAATACTATATTATTCAGAATGATAATCATAAATCAATCATATTTACAGCTACAACAACAACACAGCCCGAGGATTTTTGTACTCGATCCTCGTTCTCACGATGAATAATAAATGTATAATAAACATGACGAACTTGACGTAATTTGAAACTAATTATTGCGCACACTCATTACAGAAAGTTTTTAAAGCGCGATGAGCTTTCGATGTCCGGCGTTTAGTTTCCGGTCACGTGGACGTCTGTGGGTAAAAAAGAGGGTCAAACGCCCTAAACGTTTATTACGCGCCGTATATCAAGTCTGAAGCGCGTGGCTTCAATTCATAATTACATGTCGCATAACCCTTATAGACTTATACTTTATTCCCTTATCGTCCATCTTGGCCGTTATTTCGAGTATTCATGCCTCTAATTCTTTCAGAGAAATTTCCCGCTTCTGGGAAACTAAAATTTGTCACAGAATAGCTAGGAAAGCATCACTCAACGAATTTAATATTGCAATTTTTTATTTAAGAAATAAAAGAGTTCAAGCTTTGAGGGAGCATTTACATATTGCTTTACACTCTAAGGGGAGGGGGGAGGGGGTCTGCCCTAAAGTCACAAAGTGTCACATAGGATGGGGTCCCTAGCGACCTGGTGAAAAAATATAAAAATATGTTACATGTATCAAATTACTCGTCATTTAAATACAAAGTGAGCATCGCTTTTCGTTTGTTTTTAAATTTCAAAAAATTACGCCTATTTAGGGGTTGAGAAGACCCCAAAAAAATTCGAAAATAGGAAATACCCATTGGAGAGCTTTGGGGTGACTTTTCAACCCACATCAACCCCTTATCAATCAAGAAAATGCGTGATTTTACTTTTGTAAGGTTTATTTGATAAAAAAATATATTGAAAAATGATTTAATAATTAGTCGTATTTCCTATTTTTTAATTTTTTTGGGGCTTCTCAACCCCTAAATAGGGGTAATTTTTCGAAATATTTAAAAAACGAAAAGATATGCTCACTTTGTTTTTTAATGACGAGTAATTTGATACCTGTAACATATTTTTATATTTTTTCACCAGGTCGCTAGCGAGGTCCAAAAAATAGGCGAGAAAACAGCCTATTTTAGCGTCACTCTTTAAATACGTCTCGATACAAATTTTCCTGACAAAAAGACGAATTTTTCACAAGAAAGTTGAATCTGACAAAAAAGTTCATTTTCAGCCAAGAGAGATAAATTTTAAACCAAGAAAGATGACTTTTCCACTATAAAAGATGAATTTTTTAATCCAAAAGGACGAATTTTGAACAAAACAGTTGAATTTTCAACTAAAAAATATGATTTTAACAATACAGTTGAATTTTTAACAAAATTATGGAAGCTTCAATAAAAAAGTTGAATTTTTTACCAAATAGCTGATCTTTTAACCTACAAAAATGAATTTATAACCAAGAAGAGTAATTTTCTACCAAAAGACGAATTTCCAAACAAAATACATGAATTTTGAACCAAATTCTTGAATTTTCAACTAAAAAATATAAGTTTACAAGTAAAAATGGAATAGTTAAAATCTAAGCTACAAAAAAAACAAATAAAAAAAACAATGATCAACCACTTAAATTCAACGCAAAAGACGAATTTAAAAAAAACAGTTTAATCCTCATCCAAATAGGTGAATTTTTAATAAACAAGACTAATTTTCTACTCAAATGGACGAATTTTCCAAAAAATAGTTCGTTTTTCAAATTAAAAATTAGAACTTTAAAAAAAACAGTTGACTTTTAAATCCGGAAAAGAAGAATTTTTTTAATTAAATTAAATTTTTAACTAAAAAAGATCGATACTCAACCAAAATTGGAATCGTTAAATTTTAAGTTTAAAAACTGATTTTCAACAAAAAAAAAAACGAATTTTCAATCAGTTGAATTAAACTAAAAAATACGAATTTTTAACGAAATAGTTTAATCCTGAACAAAAATGATGAGTTTTCAGCAAACAAGATTAATTTTCTACCCAAACAGATGAATTTTAAATAAAATACATGAATTTGCTAGCAAATAGTTGAATTTTTATCTTAGAAAGGAAAAATTTTTAACCAAAAATGGAATAACTACATTTTCAGATAAAAAATTAATTTTTAACAAAAAAAAAAGGAATTTCTAAGAAAATAGTTGAATTTTCTAATAAATAGTTCAATTTTCTACCAAGTAGATGAATCTTCAAGCCAAGAAATGAATTTTCAACTAAAATGATGAATCTTCAAAGAAATAAACGAATTTTTAAATAGAAAATAGTTGAATGTGCAACCACATAGTTGAATTTTCAACATACAAAGATGAATTTTTTACCAGATAGTTGAATTTTCAAAAAAAAAGTAATTTCAAGAACTTTTTTACAAACGAAAGAAGAATTTTCAATCCATAAAATATGTATTTTCAATCGAAAAAGAAAAATTTTCAACAAAGCAGTTGGATTTTCGAAACAAAAAGATGTCTTTTTAACTGAATTGTTGAATTTTCAACAACAAAATTAAATTTTTAACAAAGTAGTTAAACGTGTCAGAACACAGTTGAATTTTCGAATTGCACAGATGAATTGTTAATCAAGAATCAACCGTTGCATTTTCAATGAAATAGTATAATTTTCAAGGAAAAAAGACGAATTTTTTAGAAGACAGTTGAATTTTCAATCCAATAGACTAATATTCTATCCAAAAAGACGAATGTTCAACAAACTAGTCAAATTTAAAAAAAAATAGTTCAATTTTCAACTAAAATGATGGATCTTAAAAAAAAAATGAATTTTCAACAAAGAAATTCAACTTTCAACCAAGCAGTTGAATTGCCAACCAAAAGAGATTAATTCTCAAATCAAATTTAACCAAGAAGATGAATTCTCAACAAAAAATGTAATTTTATTTAAAAAAAGCTGAAGAGAACCAAAAATAGAGATTTTTAACAAGAAAATTAATTTTCTCCCAAAAAAGACGAATGTGCCAGAAAATAGGTGAATTTTCAACCAATAGTGGAATAGTTAAATTTTCAATTAAAAAATTGAATTTTCAACTTAAAAACCGAATTTTCAACAAGATTCTTAAATCTTTAACCAAATACTAGAATTTTCAACCACAAGAGATTTTCTTGAGAGAGTTAATAAGAGAGTAGATAATAAATAAGAGAGTTTCTTGAAAAACAGAGGAAAAAGGGAAATTCTTTAAAAAAGGGGAAAAGAAGGGAATAAGGGAAAGAGTTTGACGTCTGTGTTTATGTTCTCAATTGTAAAATGGATCTTTCCATGCTTTGCATCTTGAGTCTCCATATTTTCTGTGAGGGACCCTCATTTCATTTCAGGTAATTAATAAACTTTTAGCGTCTCATAGCTCCTGCATCTTTTACTTCTAGAAACGACTGACACAATCTCCCTTCTGACAGAGAACGCCCGAATTCATCTTCTAAACAGTTTACTTCAAAGGGAGGCTTTTGCCGTCTACCCCTTTCACTAAGAACTACCCTCATCCTCTACCCCATCCTAACTCCTCAGTCCTTTACCTTAAGATGCTTCAAAGACAGCCTTTCTTCTGGAGTCTCAATATTATAGCCACCATATCTTACTCTTCGATGTTACAATGTTCAAGATTTAAGATTTTGAAATTTAGTAGGTGATTTATTAAATTCGGAAAATTCAATTTTACTATTTTTAATTCATATCCATTTCGAAAATTTAAGCATGCACATATTCTTCTTGACATGTGTATAAGTTTAAAAACTGTGGTAAATATTCAGTAGTGTGTGGCTTACTTCTGATGATTTAGCACCTTCAATAAATAACATTAATAATAACATTATTAATAATCTTTTCAGTATGAATTACAAATTTTTTGCAGCGCTTACAATAAATTTGAAATAGGTGAATGAAAAGCTGTAAAATATATAATCTCTATGTGTTTTGTCTACTTCACCTTTCCTCCCACAATTACCCTTCTCTCACTACCCCTCCTTTCATCCGTCCCCTTAAAATATCTCCCCTTACTTCTCCCTTCACTTCCTCACTCTTACTAACTCTCACTTCTCTGCTACTCCTCTCCACCCTCACTTATTCTACTTTCCATCACCACACTTTTCTTACTCACCCTCACTACTTCTCCCCCACCCATCACCACGATTCCCGTCTCATCACTTCCCTTCCCATAATTTTGCTCGCCTACTCCCCCTTCTTTCGCCTACTTCCCCTACATTCCCCTACTTCCCTTTTCCTACTCCTCTCCTCACTTCCTCCACATTTCCCACAACTTCCCCTAGTTCCGCTCCCCTCACTTCCCTGAGTTCCCTGAACTGTCAGCTGTGACTTGTGAATCAGGAATTGGGAGTAAGGAGTTAGGAGTAGGGAGTTAAGAGTGTGGCGTTGGGAGTGTAGAGTTGGGAGTGTGGTGTGTGCAGTTGTATGTGTGGAGTTGGGAGTGTGGAGTTGGGAATTGAGTGTTGGGATTTGGGAGTTGGGTGTCGGGATTTGGGAGTTAAGAGTTGTGAGTTAGGAGTTCTCTTCACTTCCCCGTCTTGGAAAAAATTACGACGGCCTGGAAGTAAAACTTTACATAAAAAATAATTATTTTTGAGTTTACTAATCACTTTGCAGCAAATAAAGCTATTGAAACGAATGACAACGTTAAATATTCTGCTTATTATCATTTGGAACATAACCAGATTAAAATTTTGCATTCCGTAATAATAAGTAAGGCATATTACAATACATTTTTAACTTGATAGACTTTCTACTTTCCGAACGTTGTGAACAGTATTTTTGATCTTTTCAATGGAATGATTATAAAGAGATACAATAATGAATTTTGTTTGCAATAAAATGCTATGTGCGCTTTTGAATTTTCGTAAGAAATCACCCTATTCCACCTGTTTTGAGAGCATTTTATGAAGTCTGTAAGTAGCCTTTAATAACTGTATCACTTTTGATTTTTTTAAACCTCTAACCACGACTAATGAACCCTTTCTTAATTTATCTGAAGGAATGCTAACAAGAAGGATAGCTTCCTATAATAGACAGAATTTAATATTTAATACGATAAATGTTTATATAGCTTTCTAAATAAAAACTATGCAAACAGCTCTAACAATGAGTAGATTTTCTGACTACCTGGATTTCCATCATCCACCAAAAATCTCTTGTCCTCCTTTCGCTTTCGCAGTAAGAGTTTTGAACCCTTTTCAGCTCCGCGGGCTGGTATAATATTCAATTACATAGCTGCAAGTAAAGTCAAACAAGCCCACGGGGGCCTGCAAAGCTCTCGCCCTCTTCCGGAGCTTGGGGGTGGTAGAAATAGTAGGAGTAGACGCATAAGAGTGTATGTGCCTCCCCTCCATTTTCCACCCCCAAACATCTCGTCCTCCTTTGTCCCTGGAGCATACCTATAGATATAAATCGTGTTACTTCGACTTACGTGACTCTAATACCATTGCAGTTTGGTGCAGTTATTTGAACAAAGATAAGGATGATAGGATATATTTTGACGAAGTCAATGACTTTTGGGTAAAGTTGAACTGAGGTTCTTTAAAGGTAATTTCACCTGTAATAGATTTCAATTAAAACCATGTAAATCTTGACAACTGCAGCCCTATTCATAAAAGGTTTCGAACTTTTTTCCATTAAAATTGAAATTAAATTACCAGTCGATAATTGAATGTTACAACTGACAGACTTCACTATACTTTCCGTGTTTCTCTGCTTGTGTCCCTTTTTATGGACATTTTATGGACCCTTTTCGACCATTTTTCAAGACACTTCCTTTTTTAACCTTAAATGTGGAGTAAATTAATAAAACCCAGAAATGTTCTGTGATTTAAGATGATTTTCTATTCCTTTTTTAAAAAATAAAAAATTAGTAAAAAGTATAGGCGCCGCGCGCCTACAAAAAAAAAGGGTTTCGTAGCCTATTAAGACGTTACTTAAGTCTTTCAAATTTCTCCAGCACTTACTTCCCCTCCCCTACGCCTTCTTGCGCCTACTTCCCCTCGCGCCCCTACTTTCCCACTCCTCACTTACTACTTACTCCATATACTATCCCTCTTTAACTTCCCCTCACACCCCTCACATCCTTTCCCTACGTCATCTCCCCTCACTTCCCCTAATTCCCCCACTTCCTCTTACTAATTTCCCCTGTTTCTACTAATTTTATTAGACTATTAAGGCCTTTCCTCACTTCTTCTATCACCCTTACTTCCCTTTCCCTACTTCACTACACCTCACTACCCCTGCTTCTCCCGCTTTATTAGCCTACTAAGACGTTAAATAAGTCGTTCAAACTAAGAAGGATACTTTTTAACAAATGTGTTTAAATTTAACAACATAGATACATTTTTAATCAAATATTTGAATTTTCAACCAAGAGCATGACTTTTCAAACAAGAAGATTAATTTTCTACCGAAAAAGACGAATTTTCAACCAACTGCATGAATTTTTAACCAAATAGTTGACCTTTTAAATAAAAAAGATAATTTTTCAACTAAAAGTGGAATAGTTACATTTTCAATAAAAAAATTCATTTTTTACCAAAAAAGAGACGAACCTCTAACAACATAGTTAAGGTTTAGTCAAAGAGATGAATTTGCAACTAAAATGAAGCATTTCTAACCAAAAAATGAATTTTCAGCAAGGTGGTTCAAATTTCAGCCGAGAAGATTAATTTTCTACCAAAAAGACCAATTAACGCGGTTAGTACTTGGATGGGTGACCATTCAAGAATACAGAGTGCTGTTGGCACATCGTGGGTGTGGTGAGCCCACACTTGTAGTTATTTATAACTACAAGAAAACTATCCACCTAGAAACACTACCCGAATGGGTTAGTTTCACGCCTACCCTGAAAGGGAAATGGCTTAATGGTATACATACATACAAGTTAATTACTTGGATTACCTAAATTACTTCAAATTATCGGGATTACAAGTGTATTATCCTGTATTACGCCTAGGTTGATAACAAATGGATTACTTGAATTGCCTGAATTATTAGGAATTACATGGATTACTCCAGATTAGAACTGGATTACTCTAGAGTACAAGTGTACTTACAACTGGATTACTTCGGAATGCTGAGATACCTCCAAATTACTCGAATTACGCCAGATTACAAGTGAATTACTCCTGATTACAGTGAATTAGTAGGATTGCACCGGATAACCATTTCAGATAACTGAGCGGTTCAGCAGATTACCAGAGCTGTTTTCCCTCGAATTCTTCTATCTTGAATTTTTCTTTGTGGTCCTTTTAAATTTTAAATTGGAGAAGCACTACTTATTTTCCTAAAAGTATTTTTTTATTATTATTATACCATGAAGCCATATCCCTTTCGGGGTGAGCGTGAAAAGAACTACACAATGTCACTATGTGAAGCTCTCCACGCGGGCCCATTACTATCCATACATTCTCTCATGAAAGCTCCTGTGTTTTTGTGGATTTTTATATCTTTTCGATTTAGGATTACATTCACATATTTCCACCATTCTTTCCTTGGTCTGCCTCTGGGTACGCTACAATTTACTTTATCTGAATATACTTCTTTCGGCAGTCGTTCTTCTTTCATTCTCTCAACTTGCTCAAACCATCTGAACAGATTTCTTTTAATCTTCTCAAGCATCGTTTTCTGTAGACCACATTCTTTGAGAATCCTCTTATTACTGACTTTGTCCATTAGCGTTTTACCGCACACATTGCGCATGAATTGTATGCCAACCGCGTTAACTTTACTCTTAACATTTAATTGGTAGGTCCAGGTACTGTACTGCACATTGGGTGCAAGTACAGAATTATATATTGCAATTTTAGCTTTATTTGTGAGTAGTAAATAAACTAGCAAGATGCACGTATTATTAGCTTCTTCTATCCTCTCATCGTCTAAGGCAATGTTGTATACAGTTTTCTTACTCTTTCCTTCAAATAACATACTTTTTGTTTTATTCACGTTAATTTGAAGTCCCATATTATTCATACTACTATTCAGTTTGTTCAACTTTCTCTGTAGGCCTCCGATTGACTCTTCCATAACAACCTTATCATCTGCAAACGCTAACCCACGCACCTTCACTGTCCCGAGATGCACAACTTCTTCGTAGAAGAGGGCTATTTTTGACACTTATCCTCGAATATAATAAACAGCTAATAGAACATAATGCATCGTTGCTTTACTCTCACACTCGTTTTCTTAACTGCCTATATTGCTTTTATTGCTTTTAGGAGACATCCATTGACTCCGCACAATTTCAG
The DNA here is from genome assembly GCA_932195095.1 of Andricus curvator. Lineage (NCBI taxonomy): Eukaryota > Metazoa > Arthropoda > Insecta > Hymenoptera > Cynipidae > Andricus > Andricus curvator. Next base: position 391,462 of record CAKNYM010052876.1, read on the forward strand.
GACTTCCTAAAGCTTACTTCTATCCACCTCATCAAACGCTTTCTCCAGATCAACAACATATCAACTTAGCAATCTGATACCTCTGTAATTATTGCAGTTGCTTCCATCTACCTTTTGTTGGTATATTGGGAGGATAATCACCTTTTTCTAGTCAGCTGGAACTTCCTCCATCTCGATACATAAATTTATCAACTCGCACAGCCTGTGAGGTATATATTCACCGTCGTATATCCCTAATCTCAGAGGCACTTATTCTTCCAACCGTGTTTTTCCGAGGTATCGTCTTCAACGTCGCAATTTTGCTGCTCCATAGCTTCATCTTCCAATAACTCCTTGTAATGGTCCCTAGAACCGTCTTTTACACCGTCCGTGTCCCATATCATTTCACCCTTTCTATTCCTAATTCCGCCTAAAACTGTACTACTACTTCCTTTCTTGTTGTCCTTGCGCAATTACCAAAGAAATAATTTCTTATTTCCTTCGAAAGCATTTTGCATTTTCTTCTCTTCTTCTGCTTTGATTTTATCCTTGCTTTTTCTAACTTATATTTTTACTTAACTGCTCTTGTCCCTTTAATCATTTTCTAGTCTAATTCTATCGTCATCACCAAGATAGGGAGAGTATGAAATGAATGTTAATTTTTGTGGTGGAAATGGCTAGATTGTAAACTGTCTGCGGTGAAAATGACTTCTTAATGTGAAGTTTTGATGGACACATATAACCTAATGGCATCTGACACAATTAAAACATTGGCGTGCTAAGTGAGCATGACGGCGAAAGAAGGGAGCTCGCCGGTCCGTTTAAGCGAATTATAGACGATGATGCGTCGACAATGAGGTAAGCATTAACCACCCCCGTCCCGTGAAAATGCAGTATAATAACCCCATTGCCCAAGGCTGAGCCCCACAATCGACAGAACAACCGTATAACTACCCCTTGACGTGCCACTGACGTGCAGAGTGAATTAAATATGAATAGGCGGAACGAGCGGCAACCGGTCTATACTGATTCCCATATATAGTTATTGGCACATAACGTCGCATGATTGCCTTTTAATGCCAAATAATAAGACCATTTTATTAGAACAGAATACTCGAATTTGAATACTCGAAAATTTACTTACCAGGAAAAAATTGAAAACGTAACTTACTTTTTCAATAAGAAATACTCTAGGTCGAAACTATGTTTAGAAATACAGCTATTTGTTAATAATTTTTTTAATTATAATGTTTTCAAGGGATAGTTCAAGAAGAAAAAAGAGCGAGGGAAATAAGAGGCAGGGCGGTCGTTAAACTTCATTTTCAAAATTCCTTGCATTTTCCCTGACTTCCCTATGTCTAATTTTTCATTTTCCCTGACCATTAATATTTAAAGAACAATAATCTAAGCTTCTGACATTTTTAATGTAGAATCTTTTTGAAAGAATTCAAAGAATTTGAAGGAATTTAGGATAAATTAATAATAATTTAGGGTCAAGTCCAAATGAAATCAAATGAATGGCTAATAATATTATTTAAAAAATTTCTTTCGAAGACCTCACTTCTTGTGAATGTATTCTTTGATATCCATTAAAATATTATGAAATTCTGTGAAATCTGATATTTCCTGAAATCTTGGAAAATCGATTGAAATACCTTGAAATTTTTTAAAATCCCTTAAAATCATTGAAATCCTCGGAAATTTGATCAGAGTAGCCGTAGATCAGGGAAACCTGTAAATCAGGGAAAAGGCAATGAATTTTATTGGTCAGAGAAACTCAGGGAAAAGTCAGCGATTTTGGAAAAAATCTTGCAAACGTCAGGGAACTTCTATAAAATATTATATGTGGAAAATTTTACAAGATTAAGATGCTGGCCTTTGAATATTAATGGTCAGGAAAAATGAAAAGTGGGTCAGGGCAAACTATCGGAATTTTTAAAATAAAGTTCTGTGACCACCCTGATATAAAATTCTTGCTAGGAATGTATTTACCTTGTATTTTTATTTATTTCTTTTTGCAGTTGCTTCCTCCTGACAATTATATTTTTAGTTAAAAATTTTGTTATTTGGATGAAAATTCAATTGTTTTATTGAAAATTCATCTCCTTGGATGGAAATTCCATTTTTCTTCTTTTATTAAAATTAATTTTTTTAACTGAAAATTTAACTATTCCAGTTGAAGATTCATCATTTCAGTTGAAAATAATTTTTTCAAAGAAAATGCAATATTTCGTTTTTGTTTGGAGATTAAGTTTTTCGTTGAAATTCGTCTTTTTCGGTAGAAAATTGATCTTTTTTGGTAAAAAATTAATTTTTTTAACTGAAAATTTAACTGGTCCAGTTTAAGATTCATTTTAGTTGAAAATTAATCTCTTTGGTTAAAAATTCAACACTTTAGTTGAAAATTAAACTATTTTCTTGAAAATTCATTTTTTTCTGATGAAACATTAACTATATTTTTGTTTGAGGATTCATCTTTTTGTTGAAAATTGAACTATTTCGATGAAAATTTAATTATTTTGTTGAAAATTCAACCCTTTGAAATAAACTTGAACTATTTTCTTGGAAATTCGTTTTTTTTTTAATGAATTATCAACTATTAAATTTTTTGTTGATAATTCATATTTTCGTTGAAAATTCAACTATTTTGTTAAAAAATTGATGATTTTGTTGAAAATTAAACTCTTTGGTTGAAAACTAAACAATTTTCTTGAAGGCCGTGGCTACGGGTTCCGAAATTTTTGTACAAATAGCCGGATTTTTTTGGTACAAATAGAGCTGGCGAAGGGACTATTTATCGCAAAATGTGTGTACAAATAGCCAGATTTTTTCGGTACGTGTAGGCACTTCGTGAAAATTTGTTGTTTTAAATGAAATATCATCTATCACACTTTTTTAAGAGAATTCATCTTTTTGTTGAAAATTCAACTATTTAATTAAAAATGCAACTATTCTGTTAAAAATTCAATCATTTTGGTAATTTTTTGGTTAAAATAATCTGTTGAAAAGTCATATTTTCTAATCGAAAATTCAACTTTTTTATTAGAAATTCATCCTCTTGGATTGAAAGTTCTTCTTTTATGATAGAAAAGTCATTTCTTTGCTTGAAATTAATAAATTTGAAACTTTAATCTGCAAATGTTTTTTTTCGTGTGTAAAATATTCTATGGTAAAAATGTTACAAGATTAAAATGCCGGTCTTTGATTACTAATAGTCAGAGAAGGTGAGGGAAAATCAGGGAAAAGTCCGGGAATTTTTAAAATTAAGTTTTTAAGCCACCCTGGCTAATAAAATCTCTGGGAATCTTTTAAAACACCCTGAAATATTTCAAATCTTTTAAAAACCCTTGAAACTTTTTAAAGCTCTTGAAAATTCCTTGGAAGCTTTACAAATTCCCTAAAATATTTGAAATTCTTTTGAATTCACTTCAAATTATTGCAACCTATTTAAAATATCCTAAGATATTTCAAATCCTTTAAAATCTTTTGAAATCCCTTAAAATTTTTAGAGCTGTTGAAAATTCCTTGGAATTTTGAAAAATATCTCAAAATCTTTAAAATTCTTGGAAATCTCTTGAAATTATAGAAATCAATAAAACAGTCTTTGGAATCTTTTAAAATATCATAACATCTTTAAAATTCTTTAGAATATTTGATAATACTTTGAAATATTTTAAAATCTTTGGAATTCTACGAAATCCTTTAATTCTTGTGAATAAATTCTTTAAAATCCGTTAAAATATTATAAAATCCCGTGAAATTACATGTAAAATCTGATATTTTCTGAAACGAAGTGTGTTGTCGTTCAAAAATTCGGGATAAGTAGTTGAATATTTATCATAAGCTTGGCTAATCGTCCGGTATTCTCTGGACGACTAGGCCATCCCCTTTTCTAACTTCTCGAATTTTTCAGAAAGCCTAGACGCAACCTTTCTGAAATGCTGGGTTTATTAAAATAACTTGAGAACTTTTAAAATTGCTTATAATAATTGAAATCCTTGAAAATCTTATGAAATTTCTTGAAATCTTTTAAAATCTTGAAAATTCTTTGAAATCCTTTAATGTTATTTGAATCAGGAATAGGTATAGATCTGAATCCAAAAGTGTTTAATTCATGGGTTAATCTATTCAAAGAAAAGAGACTAAAGTGATCTTCTCATTTTAAAAAGCGACTATAGTGAGTTTATCTTCAAAAAGTGATTAGAGAAAAAAACTGAAAAAGTGAAATTCCCTGAATTTTTCATGATTTCCAAGTTTTTTCTGACCTGTGGTCAACCTGGGATATAAGGGGGAGCGGGCAGAGGGGGTGTAGGAGGGTGACGAGGTCAGATCAGAGAGGGGTGAGAATAAAGGCGTGAGGGGTAGTTTATTTTGGAGATGTTCATGGGAGGGAAAGATGAGATATAGGGGTAAATTGGTACAGATAGTAAAGGGGTCAAGAGAAATAGGCTGAGATGGCAGAGGGGGTGAGGGGTTAGGAAGAGAGAGAGAGAGAGAGAGCTATGGAAAAATACTTAGAAATAAAAAAGCCACAAAACCCTCCTTTTTAAATAACCGAAACATACTCTTTACAACCCCCTATCATTTCACCTCCTCTAAACAATACAAACATAAACAAAACCAGCAAAATACCCCTAACGGTATTACCCTCTTTTTCGGATGGATCACAGCCAGTCTGCAATTTCGGCGACTCGATTAAACGTGAAAGCTCATAATGAAAACGCATCCGGTCGCGGTCGCGTCTGCACCCCCTTGCTTTCATCTCGCTAATGATTGGCTGCAATTTACCAGCTAAAAATACAATCAGCTCTCGTGAAAAACACGTTAAAACAAAGCAGTCGTTGTTGCTGATCGTGTAGTGCGGCTCGTATATTGGGATTGAAGCCGCGAAACTAGTGCCCCAAAGGGCGAGGGGGTGGGGGTTAAAACAAAGGGTGGAAAAGGCAGGGGATCGCAAATGTGGTTTCGGACCACCGGTCTATGGGAATTTGTTGTCCGTTATGTGGTGAAATGAGAATGGATAAGGAGGGTGGTGGTACTTGCACACCGGAGACACCCGCGTGAGGGGTAGAAGCGAGAGGTGCAGGGGGTGGAAAGGAGGGGGGAGGATGAGCGAATTCGTGAGCATTAAACATGGTGGCTCGGGCACTGGTTGCGCAGTAGCTGGGCGTTACGTTACGGGCCGCACCATCGACCAGCGAACTAACTATAACTACACCCAACTACCCCAGCCACCCCTCGTCATATTCAGTTTTATCCACCCCCTTTATCCCCTGGCATAAGCTATCTTTCCTTTGGATCGGAATTTTTTAATTTTTAAAGTAAAATCAGTCGTGCTAATGGATACTTCGGACTTTCAGTTTTTGAAAGCTTTGCTAGTCTATAGAGAGAGGTCTATCAACTTTATAGAGAATTTGTTATTTACTTTTCTCTTTTACACGCTTTTACCATTTTCTTTCAATTCCTTTTACAACTCTTACTCTTTCACCATTTTTATTTACATTTTATCGGAAATACGGCAGCTAATAACGCTTAAGAGAAAAAAGGCTCTTTTCAGCATTCAGATTAGAAATCTCATTTGTTATCAACACATTTCAGATTTTTAGAGCCCAGAACCAAACAATTTCTGGCCCGAAATTTTCATCCCATTTGCAAGTTTTTTTTCTCCAATGAAAGAGACACAAACTTATTAAAAATGGCGTTCAAAAGTATAAGTTTAATTTTTATTGTTATAAACAAGTTAGTGAACAAAAGTTACATGTTTTTGTTTCGTGTGATTTAAATATACTGGACACATATTTTTAAAGGAAATGGACGTAAAATAATGTTACCTTAAAATTGAAATAAGTTACTCATTAATTCTCAATTGTTTATAATAATGTAATAAACAAGTTCAAATTTGTCATTTTTTTTATGGATAGATTTCGTTTTTTTCGCAAAATCGACTATTGATATGTTGCCAATGCTTTCTGCTGTGGTGCTTTGCAATTAGATTAACAATTATATATTTTACCAACAAATTTAACAAACAAAAATATAATTCGGCCGTTTTTCTGTATATAATTTATAATAAATTATAAATGGCCTGTTGCAATGTCAAAAATCATCCAACCTTTCGAACGATTAATAAAATTGACAAAAATAGATCCATTGCTAATTTCTACGAATTTAGAGGAAGAAATCTAAGCGTTCTTTGAAGAAAAATTGTTTAGGTTACAATCTTTTATTTAAGAAATAGCTTCGATTTCAGGTAAAAGCTGCAATTTTTATTCAATCCTAATGATCCGGAACTGGATTTATTCAATGAAAGCTTCTTTACAATCTTCTTTGATTGGGTTTTATTTAAACAATTTCCTTTGGAAATTGTGTAGTTATTATTTTGGTGAACAATTTTTTCCTTACTTTATTTTATTAGGACATTAAGATTGGATCCAAATTGCAGCTTTTACCTAAAGTTGATGCTGAAACAAAAAAAATCCATATAACTTTTGTTCAATAAACAATTCTGACCCAAACAATTTTTTTTTAAAGCACGCTCAGATTTCTCCTTCAAAATTCACAGAAATTAATATTGGGTATATTATCGTAGATTTTATCAATTTTATAAATCATTTAAAAAATTGTTAAATTTTAATGTGGACTGTACGTAGTGAAGATTCTTGAAAAAATTAAATAAAAAAAATCATAATTTGACCATTTTTCAGTAGATAGGTTTTGTTTTTCAGCATGATCATCTGAAAGAGTTTATTTTACAATAATTTTCTGAAAAAGTATTAATTTTTTCCAACTTTTTTGTATACATCTACAGAGCTCTTTCAACTCTCAAATGTACTTTCTAACTAAAAAAATTATAATTCGAATTTTGTGAATGTTTTTTTGTCCTCCTGAAAGTTAAATAAATAAATAAAGTTCAATATTACTGCTGAAAATCATTTTTAATGAGTTTCTGTCTTGAATCAGACTATTTTCGGCTAAATAATTTTTTTTGTGAAACGGCAAACTTGAAAAACAAAATTTTTGTTCATATAGTGTTTGTTAAATATCAAATTTTGAAGTAACTTTTTAAAGAATGTGTTCGGCTGTAACTATGTGGAATATAATAAACTTGCATTAAAAAATACTTGCAAATCATATGAAAATTGTGGGCTGAAAATTTATTAATCCACAGGCACTTTTTTCCACTACTGTTTGTTATATAGCAAATTTTTAGATACATTTTTGAAAAATGTGCTCCATTCTAACGATGTGGAATTCAAAAAACTTTCATTTAAAAAATTGCAAATGGTGTAACAATTGTGGGCTGAAAATTTCTTTATCCTCAGGCACTTTTTTGCCGCCTGTTTGTTAAATAGCAAATTTTCAAGTAAATTAAAAAAATGTGCTCTATTGTAACGATGTGGAATTTAATAAACTTTTTTTTTCAACTTGGAAATCGTATGAAAATTGTGATCTGAAAATTAATTTGTTCACAGGCACTTTTTTGCCCCACTGTTTGTTATACAGCAAATTTTTAGAAAATTAAAAAAAAAATGTTTTCCATTGTAACAATGTGGAATTTAACAAACTTTCATTAAAAAAATTGCAAATCGTATGAAGATTGTGGGCTGAAAATTTATTGGTCTTTAGACACTTTCTTTGCCCCACTGTGGGAAAAAATAACATTTTTATTTATAAATAACTTACAGCCGACAAATCTTGACCGATTTGGACTTAAACATTTTTCAATAAACAAATGCATTATTTGGGCATTTGTCGACACGCAAATTCGTTTTTTTCAAAGTCAGTCCTTCTGATTGGAAATTCCATGATAATTTCAACAACATTCAAAATTAGTTGATAAATTGTATGATTTTTAAACAAATTTAATAAACAAATGCATTATTTGAGCATTTGACTACGATAAAATTCGTTTTTTATCAATGTCAGTCCTTTTTTAACTACATGATAATTTCATCAACATATATAATTAGTTGATAAATTGTATGATTTTTCAAACAAATTAAAAGAAAATGCATTATTAGGGCATTTGTCGACAAAAACAAATATTTTTTTCAATATCAGTCCTTTTAATTTTAGTCTCTTATTATTTCATTGTAAATAAAGCTGTAGCATCAGGATCGAGTAGAATTATCTTCTTCGAATTTTGTCTACGATACACTTTTTTTTGGATCAGATGCTTTTTTTCTAAAGAGGCCACTAATGCAGATCTCGGGCGCACATTAAAGCTTCATTAAAATAACGAAATTAATAAGAAACTGAAACGAAAAGGACTGATATTGAAAAAAAATATTGTCGACAAATGCCTCAATAATGCATTTGTTTACAAAATTTTTTAAAATAACACATACAATTTATAAGTTAATTATGATTGTTGATGAAATTAGCGTGGAGTTCCCAATTCAAAGGGCTGACAAAAAAATCATATTAGAAGAAATTTATAATATTGTTTCCATCCACATTTTTTTCAATATAACTTAAGAAAGCGTTAAATTATTTAAAATTATAGAAAACACACTTTCAACACATACTTTGTTTATAAAAATTTTTCTGTTTAATTTTTAATGACAAAACGTCTTTAACTAATGTTACTCTATGAAACGTAGGTGATTGCAACAATTTTCCTATTAATCACGAGCACGGGGAATGTCAAATAAAAAAATGGCCACTTTTTTCGTCATATTTGTTTATTTGAAAAAAAATTGTTTAAATAATTCAAAAATCGGACTCGACAACTCTCAGAAAAATGTTATCAGCAATTTTTTGCGTCCGAATTGGTCAAGATTTGTCATTTTTCCACTGTATGCCTCACAGTGTAGCTAAAAAGTGCCTGTGGACAAATTAATTTTCAGCCCAAAATTTTCACATGATATGCAAGTTTTTTTATTAATTAAACTTTATTAAAATCCACTTTGTTACAATGGAGCACATTTTTCGAAAATTTGCTTTAAAACTTGCTGCTTAACAGGCAGTGCAGTGGGACAAAAAAAGTGTCTGTGGACAAATCAATTTTCAGCCCACAATGTTCATACGATTTACAATTTTTTTTAATGAAAATTTATTAAATTCTACATCGTTACAATAAAGCACATGTTCATAAAATTTACTTAAAAATTTGCTATTCAATAAATAGTGGGGCTAAAAAGTGCCTGCGTGGTCAAATTAATTTTCAGCGATTAAACGGGAACAGCGAACCTTGACTCATAAAATATCGAAGGTTTCCACGGGCTCGAAGCTATGAGCCAATGTTACATGTTATAATGTTGCATAATGGTTGCTGATGTATTTAGGGGTGGTTGATCCCCAGAACCGAGAATCGAAAGAACGGGGTGGTTCGAAGGACGGAAAAGCCGGCGGCCCTCGCCGGAAAGCAGGGGGTGGGCCAGGGTGGACCACAACGGGCGAGGCACTAGTAACGAGTATTTGCTGGCCAGCTCGATGCATAGTTAATGATTTGTCAACTGAACCCCCTAGTAGACCATGTCGAACCTGACTAGGCCATACATTATAACTGTCCATACATCGGGTGACCAGAAACACCCCTCACATGCCAGTTCGGCCGTGTAGGCACAGATAACGCACATTGTGCTCATACGTGCGTGCACCCCCAAACAGAGATCGGCACATAAATACACACACACACATGTGCATATCAAGCTATACCGCTATGACAAAATACCTGTGCCGCTTTTCGCTTTGAGCTACGATCAAAGTGTTGCGTTTACTTTCGTGCTTGCATTTGCGCTCGAGGGATCGACCGACCTGCGGAAATGGCGAATTCGGGGGTGGATTGGAAAATCTACCCCCGCTGGGGAAACGGGGTACGACACGGCCAACGGAATGAAAAACGATATCGCAATTTCGGTTTACACTTGGCGCCTCTGACGGGCGTCATTGCCACATTCCGGATCCACGTTTCAAACCCGGCAGGAACCGAATTGACGATATTATTTCCTTTCGAAAGGTCAGGGGGATTTTTTGGAAACAAAGTGTGTACTGGGCTTCTATATTGAAAAGCGAGAATTGGATGAGGTTGATTTGATTTATTTTCGATTGAAGTGTTTCGAATTCGTTCCTGGTTGATTTGTAATAAATTTCAGGGGGTGAGACATTTATTGAACCACAATTCATATGGGTTTAGGGAATTAATAAGACGTAGCCCCTAAAATCAGACACACTTTGATTAATTTAACCCTATTTACACCGACTCAAAATCGAAAAATCGGCTAACTTTGTTTTATTTTAAATAATTCGATACATTATCAAAAAATTTAAACGAAAAAAGTCGAATACGCCAGCAACTCTAAGGTAGGAAACTAGAATGTGCAATAATGGCTCAAAATGGCCATTATTTAATTTACTGAACTAACTAATGTAATATTGTAATGAAATAATATCTCCATACGTTCAAGAATACAATGTTGATAATAATAAAAAGAAAATCAAAGAAATTCAATGAGTGCATTCGATAGTTTTATATTTATGTTTCCTACTGTTCATAATGTATATAATCTACGTATACAATAAATAAATTATATCTACTCCTAGTTCCCTTCTCCCATCTTTCATTACATATTTTGTTGCCAAAATGTACGTATATAAGGATATAATTTTTTATAAACTATATAATCATTTTGTTATACTTCATTTTTCTCTTTTTTATTCTTTATTATAATTTTATAAACTTCATTACATAAAAAAGTAAGACTCTTGAATAAGCTGATTGATTTTTCCTTATTACCTTTTCATTATTTCCAAGATTATATTCTTGAACCTATGTAGATATTAATTTTGACATGGGATTACATTATTAAATTTAATAAATTAAATAATGGCCATTTTGGGCAATTCTCGCACATTCTTGTTTCCTACCTTAGAGTTACTAGCGTATTCAACTTTTTTTTCAACTTTTTATTTTATTCCTTTGAGTGAATTTCTTTGAAAAAATGTTATCATTTGATAAAGTTATATTTATTAGAAAAAATTCCACAATGCATAATAATCGACAGAATTAATTCTTAGATATTTTTTGTGGTTTTTCTTTCTTTATGGCGATGCCGAAAAATGTTATGTACAGAATTATATAAATTATACTTATATATAATATTTACGTTGAATTTTATTACGTTTATTTATATTTTTTAACAATAATTTTACCACATATAATAGTCCCCTATAAAGGGGATACAATGCACAAGAAGTCCAATCTAAGGCCAGTTTCCGGGATTGCCTCGCAATGGCCGTGGCACTAAATCAGTCGTTGGAAACGTCAACAGTCAGGGTCGTATGGACCATTTCTGTTGGATTTTTCTCCCGGTCTTGTCGCTCTCGCTTACTGCTCGCACCCCGTACTGCTTGCTTTTATCGCTTCGCTACTAGCGGCGACGCATTGTTGACACTGCCTGTGCGCTGAGAAACTGTGTGGGCCAGCAGATCTAGAAAGAACTAAATCATTCGGCCTTATATTGGACTTCTCTTGTACAGCTTGTAATTTTTTATTTGTGAACATATGTTAATTATAATTAAACTTTACAATTACGCTGAAAATAATTTGACTGAAAATAGTATTTTCATGACCATATTACTAATCAGTATATTAAAATGGATCGAAAAGTTATGGTGCAGCTAACTATAAACGGTTGATTTTGTTAGAATACTGGAAATGGGTTCAAAAAGTAATTCAAGGGTTGATTTTTCCGACTTAGGGTATGGTCCAGTATAAACGAGTGTTTTTATCAAATACTGGAAACGGGTTCAAATAAAATTTAGAGGTAGATTTTGCCCAGTGAGGATATGGCTCAGTATAAACTAGTGTTTTTTGTTAATACTGTAAATGGAGTCAAATATAAATTTTTGTATACGTTTTTTTTAATACTAGAAATATGGTCAAATATAAATGAGAGATAGATTTCCTTGATTTGGGTTTTGGCCAACTATAAACGGGTATGTTTTTTTAAATACTGGAAATAGGGTGACATATATGAGAGATAGATTTCTCGGATTTGGGTTATGGCCAAATATAAACAATTTTTTTTTAAATACTGGAAATGGAGTAAAAAATATAAATTAGAGATCGATTTTTCCGAGATGGTGTATGGCCAACTATGAACAATTTTTTTTAATACTGTAAAAAGGGTCAAATATGAATGAGAGGTAGATTTTTCAAAGTTAGGGGCTGAACCCGTATCAACGGGTGTTTTTCTTTTAAATACTGGAAATGGGGTCGAATATAATTGAAAAGTAGGTTTGCCGAGTTTGGGGTATGGTCAAATATAAATGGCTGTTTTTTTTAATACTGAAAATGGAGTGAAATAGAAATGAGAGATAGATTTCTTCGATTTCGGGTATTGCCAACGATAATCAAGTGGTTCCTTTTATACTGGAAATGGGTTCAAATATAAATGAAAGGTGGATTTTTCCGAGATAGGGTATGGCCAGCTATGAAAAAAAATGTAATACTGGAAATGAGATCAAATATAAATGAAAAGTAGATTTTTTCGAGTTAGGGTATGATCCAGTGTGTTTTTTCCTCTCAAATACTGGAAATGGGGTTAAATATAATTGAGAGGTCGATTTTGCCGAGCTAGAGTATGGCCAAGTATAAATTGGTGCTTTTTTTTACTATAAATAGGGTCAAATATAACTGAGAGGTTGATTTTCCCAAATTGGATTATGGATAAATATAAACAAGTGGGTTTTTTATACTGCAAATGGGTTCAAATATAATTAATAGGACGATTTTGCCGAGTTTGGGGTATGGTCAACTATAAACGGGTGTATGGGCAATTATAAACAATTTTTTTTCCTGGAAATGGGGTCAAATATGAATGAGAGGTAGATTTTTCCGAATTGGGGTACGACCAACTATAAACGGGTGGTTTTTTTAAGTACTGGAAATGGGATCAAATGTGATTGAGGGAGTGATGTCGCCGAGCGACATTATTATTATTCGTAATTAGCGTATCAAAATACATCAATATACGCATAAAAAGAAGAATGAAAAACTTACATTATTAAAAAATTAAGTTTTTTAAAATTTTGATACATCAATAAACGATGTTTTATACTGGAAACGGGGTCAAATATAAATGAGAGGTGGATTTTTCCGAGATATGGTATGGCCAACTATGAAAAAAAAATTTTAATACTGGAAATGGGGTCAAATATAAATGAAAGGTAGATTTTTCCGAATTGGGGTATGGCCAACTATAAACCGGTGTTTTTTTTAAGTACTGGAAATGGGATCAAATGTGACTGAGGGATGGATGTCGCCGAGCGAAATTATTATTATTCGTAATTAGCGTATCAAAATACATCGATATACGCATAAAAAAGAAGAATGAAAAAACTTCAGATTATTAAAAAAATTAGTTTTTTTTTAAATTTTGATACATCAATAAACGATGTTTTATTCAAACCATTCAATGTAAAGTCTAAACTTTACTACACAAATATAACTTTTGACACTTTCCTCAATTCTCAGAAATAATTGATCAAGATATCCAATATAGGTCCAAAAAAATGTATTCCCAATACAACATTGTTGTGAGATTGACAAGAGATCAGAGATTGACAAGCATAAATCTTCATGTGCCCATTGGGGGATTCTTACAGAATCTTACGTTGGGGGTGGGGCGGGGTGACGATTATCTAACGTAAGATCACGAAGATTCCTTCGTACGTAAGATTCAAATATGTCAAAATCCGGACTTGAATGATTCAAATTCAAAATTTTGATAATTTTTAACGATATGACGCTTATTCCAGAATTTTATTTTTGCTCTCATTCCTGATTTTTGTTAATATATTATAGAGATATATTCTAATATAAAAAATATGTAGTCTGTAAAAATGTAATACATGATGTGATATATGTAAATCATGTTTGATAAATTTTTTTCTCTCCTCAAAAATTTTACGTGAGATTTCGGAGGGGAGGGGGTGTACGAAAATCTGACGAAATCTTACACGGGGGGAGTGAAAAAAGTCGAAAAAATGTCTTACGTAATTTATGGACGACCCCTATGCTGCTCGCACTATCATTACCTACATTAAAAAAAAAGTCATGGCATTATCTTAATTCAATCAAAAGTTATGATGGAATATAAGAGCACAATTTACAAACATATGTTTTCTTTTTCTGCGCGTATGTGACTGAAAATATACAACTTCAGAATATTTACAAAATCCAACCCAATATTTGTATATTGTATGAGTGTGCCCCTAAAATTATATCCCTGTTCGCAAAACTTCGATATGTGTTTTCCTTTTTTTTTTGTAAAATATTCAGGATATTCAGGTTGAAAAAAATGTACAGTGTAATCGGCCAAATTGGACACTGTTTTCCAATTGACGGCCTCCGAATTTCAATCCTTTCCAATCTAAAGTCTCCAAACAAGGGTTGTAAATTAAAACACTTCAAATTACTTGCGTCGAAATTTAATTGCTTTCGAATTGAAGGCTTTTGAACTCCAAAGTTTTCAAATTTCAATCCTTTAATTCAAGACTTTGAAATTTGAAAAAGTTTTCAACTGTATGATTTCGAATTGTATTATTTTTATAAATTCAAAGGAACAAGAATCCAGGCTTCAGTGATTTAATGTTAAATGTTGTGTATAATATAATAAACTAAAAAAGATATTAATTTAAGGCTTCTAGGATTAATTGCTATAATAAAATATGACTAAATCAAACAAAAATCAAATAAGAAGTATAGAAATATAATACATAACATTACATATTCAAGTCGTTTTTCATGTAGCTTGTATTATAGTCTTTAATGGAGGGATGTCTGTGGTCATAATGGGCATTTAATAACCAGCTAGGGTATTGGAAAAGGACTTGTGGTTTTTTCCCTAAGTCTCCTTTAACCCGAGAATGAACTTAATTAGGAAGGGTTGTTGTGGTCTTGTTCAATGGGCACGGTCTTGACCACAAAGAACCGAAAACGAGTATGGTCAAATGATTAAATAATAACTACTTAATTCCATAGACTATTTTATTGACTAACAAATCTAAAATTGTGCAAATCAAAATTTCCACAAAATATTACTTTATACAGAGAAATTTTCCAAGCTTTACTTTTATTTTAATATGAATTTAAGAAATTTTGGATCTTTCATTAATTAATTAATTTTTCATAATTACGGAAATTTTGTTAATTTATGGTGAATTTATAAAAATGCGACAAATCTGCAAAATTTTGAAAATGAGCCCGCATCAAATGTACAGAAAATATATTTTTTCTAAATGTCTTGTTATGAATTTCTTTTGTAAATTTGTATCTGCAGATTAGTGTTTCGAAAGGAAATTATCAGAAAAATAAACAGTTTTTACTCAAACTATTGTCAAGCTTTAAATTGTCATATGTATTTTAATAGAAAAAATCCTCTATTATTGAAAACTTATATCTTTCTCCCGTGCAGAAATCGCCAAGTTTGTTCCATGTTCCAGACTTGGGCCAGGCTGGGCGCCCCTAGCCTGGATCTAGCTCGAATTTTGCAATGGCTCGAGCTTGGGCCCAGCTAGTGTCAAAGTTCCAAAAATTGACGACAGATGGCGTAGTACTATTCTCTTTGTTTACTTATTACTTTGGAGTTTCGAGTGTGAATCTTTACAAAGTGGCTAATTTGGTATAAATTAACATTCTTAAAGTATCTTGACAGGTAATTCGAGTCATAATTTGAGCCAAACTGAACTTATAAATTTTGTGTGAGTGATTGAGAATAGTGGTGATGGTGCTGATGATGATGGTCGATGAACAAAATACAAATCATCGTTGAAATTAAATTGCGATAAAAATGCCTAAAATAAAAAGCACTCTGAGAGTCCGGAGGCATCGAGCACTCGGCAGTATCCCATATTTACGCGGTGAAAGTGCAAGTAAGAACTTATATTAATTATAAATAATATTTTCACATCAAGATTACATGTGACTTCTAACCTCAAATTGAGAAAACTTTTTCATCGAATTATCGAGTATAAATATATTGTTGATGTATGTAATGATGTTTAAAACTTTAATTTACAAAACAAGCATGGCGGACGTACATTAAAAAATTATTGTATATAGATGATGATGACGCAGATGATGAGGAAGCTGGGAATCGATAATAAACTAGGGCCAAGCCTGGGCCAAGCTGGGCGATCGAGCCTGGCAATATAACCTGGCCCTGGCCAGATTTGGCGTTTCATTCAAGCTTGGCCCAGGCTAGATCGCCAGGCCAGGGCCTAGTTTTGCCAAGCCTGGGCCCTGTTTGGGCCATGACCAAATTTCTACACAAAAGATTTTTGTTATATTTGGCTAGATGCCTCATATTTTGTAGATCGGACAAACTAAAACAAAAGTACTGCACATCCCTCAAAGAATCAAGCAAGGAAAAAGAACTTTTTCAAAATTTATTTTAAGGGTTGTCTTAACATCCCTTAAACATTCAAGCAAGGAAATCGACATTTCCTAAAAAGAAAAATCACGGAAGATTTTTCGATTGAATTACTGTGGTAGAAAATCACTTTGCAATAAATGTCAAAAATATCCTTCAGCAGGAAAGGTCGTGAAATTGATTTTGAGGGTTTTTTTGACATCCCTTATACATTAAATTAAAGCGAGGGAATCGACATTTCCTAACAACCAAAATCTAGGGAAATCTTTGATTATACTATCGGTTTCTGAAATTGATTCACAATAAACGTAGTAAACATAGTCTAGCAGATAAAACCGTTAACTTTGTTTCAAGGGTTGTTTTAACATCCTTTAAACATCCAAACAAGGAAATCAATATATCATAAAAATCAAGATCGCGGGAGATTTTTCGCTTCAACTATTGTGGTCGAAAATCACTTTAAATTAAATGCAGGAAACATCCTCTACCAATAAAAGTCATTAAAACTGATTTTAAGGGTTGTTTTAATATTCCTGAATGATTCATGCAAGGAAGCTGACATTTTCTAGCTACAAAAATCATTTTTTATGCTTTTTTGTATCAGTTTATGCTTTTCAAATAAAAAATTACTTCAAGTCGAAAATTACTTTATGATAAATGTGAGCAACATCCTCTAGCAGGAAAAGTCGCTGAATTTATTTTGAGGGTGGCTATAACATCCCTTAAGGATTCAAACAAGGAAATCGACATTTTCTAACTACCAAATTATCGAATTTCATACGTTATCGAAAAGTCTTAGTCCAATTTGTTAAGTACAGACAAGTTTTGTAGCAGTGCTGGGTAAGTTACTTATTTTTGAGTAACTAGTTACAGTTGCCTTACTTAACGACAAAAGGTAACTAGTTACAGTTACGTTACATGTAACTGTAACTAGTTACAGTTACTAGATAAAGTAACTTCAGGTTACCTAAAAAGTTTCTTTTTTCACTTCCTTGATTTTATAATTTGAAAATCAAAATAACTAAAATGATAATTCATAAAAACTTAATTTAAAAAGAATTAGGCATTAGTTAAAGTAAATAGAAAATACACAATATATTTCGGCAAGTCAACAGCAATATATATATTTAGAATAAAATTCAAATCGAGTAATAGATGTGTCACTCGGAATATCCTGCTCATGATATCAGATTCTACCAAAATTACTTGTTTCATTGACTTTATTTTCAATAAACATTGAAAATAATTTTTAATTTTTAATTTTATGTTTAAATCTTTAATTCTAGCAAGTTTATTCTCCAGTTTCATGGTACTGTGCTAATCCTAACTTTCGCTTTAAATTCCTAACATTTAAAGTAAAAATATTGCATTTTTTAACAAAATAGTTAAATTTTCAAACGAAAATAGGAATTTTCAATAGAAGAGTTGAAATTCCAACCAAGAAAAATTTTTCAGTCACATTTTTCGACCAAACAGTTGTATTTTTAACTGAAAGAGATGACATTTTTTCACCGGAACAATTAATTTTTATATCAAACAGAACGCTTTTGAACAAAAGATTTGAATTTTCAAGCCAAAAGGATAAATTTTAAAAAAGTTACTTTTCTACCAAATAGTTGGACTTTCTACCTAAATAGTTAGATTTTCAACAAAATATATGAATTGTCAACCAAATAGTTGAATTTCCATACCAAAAATATTAATTTTCAACAAGAAAGTTAATTTTTAACCAAATATTTGAATTTTTTGCCATTTTCAAACCAAAAAGATGAATTTTCAGCAGAAGAGTTAAATTTCCAACAAAAAGTTGATTTTCAACCAAAAAGTTGAAGTTTCTACTAAATTATTTGACTTTTTTACCAAACAAAAAAAAAAAGAATTTGACGAATTTTCAACAAAATAGCTGAACCCTCAATAGAAATTCGTTCACCAAAATATATGAATTTTCAATCCAAAAACCGAGCCAAAAACCACACTTTTCAACAAAAGAGTTGAAGTTTCAAACTGAAAATATGGATTTTCATCAAAAATGTTCATAATGTTTCAACCAAATAAGTTGAACTTTCTACCAAAATAGTGTAATTTTTTCAAAAATACATGAATTTTCAACAAAAATAGATCAAATCTCAACGATAAATATAATAGATGATATCATTTAAACCAAAAAAGATTTTAATTTAAAATCAAACACAGTTGAATTCAGCCAAAAAAGACGAATTTTCAACTAAATAGCTGAATCATCAACCCAAAGATATTAATTTTCTACTCATAACTGACACATAAACCGCGCTTAATAGGAGATATAAAAAAAACACAAAGTAACATCAAAGTAACTAAAATTAAATTTCCAAATTACTGCAAAAATCGTAACTAAGTTACGTTACAAGTTTCTTTTTAAAATAGTACGTCAAAAGAAAACCTGTTTGATAAAAATCCAGACAGATGAGACTTTTTTGATATGTCGGTAAGACCTATTTTCAAACACTATTTGATAAATCATGAAAATGACGATTTCTCCTCAGCGAAAATTGTTGAAGATTTTTCAATAAAAGTCTTTCTAGCAAAATTTTTTTCAAGATATTCAGTTAATTAGGTAGTTTTCTGATCATATTATAAAGTGCTTTTCTATGCTGATATGTTAATCAGAAAATCTTCTAAAATATAAGCTGTTAAAAATCAGCGGTTTCAATTTTTTTCTCTTGAGAGTTGAAAATACAAACCCCAAAAAAATTCAAGTACATTTTTCCGTAGGGCCATCTTCATAATGATGTAGCAAAATGTGATTTTGTTGATAAAGTTTTTAATCTAAAAAAATTGCTAGTTTTAAGCCACCTAAAAATAAGATTTTTCTTATTTCATAAATTCTGGGGTTGAAAATGCAACCCTGAAAATAAGTTAGAATACTTTTTTCAGTTGATTTTAAATTAATTAATTAATTAATCAAGATCACGGGAGATTTTTCGATTTAACTATTGTGATCGAAAATCACTTTAAATTAAATGTAGGAATCTATTTTTCGTCCCAAGGACTCTTTTTTTTTAATTTAGAACCATTTTCGCTGTTGAAAAATCGTAATTCCCATGAATTATCAAATACTGGTATGGTCGTTGAAAAAGGGAAAAATGAATAAAAAGAACAAAGAGAGAATCTCAGGACTGTGTGTAGAATAATTTAGAGGCCGTTTTTATGTACGGCTACCAGCAGTCTGTTTGCATATTTGCATCAACATTCTCTGAAGTATGTACATTTGTGATGTTGGCGTTAGTATGCTATTCATTAAATGTAACAAGAGTAACAAGAGTCGATAGAGTGGTGCGCAGTGGTTAGGGGCTGTAGACAATCTCCAAATATTTGCGAGGCCAAATATCTTACCTAAACAGTAAAGTGTCACGACGAGCTTCCATCCGTCACTCGCGTACAAGATCCTGTTCAGTATCTCGTGAATCGACAATTCTCCAAAATTAAATTCGAAAATTGAAACTGAATTCAATTTTTCAATCGTCCGTCTCAAATTGATTTCTCTTTTTTCTTCAAAATTTTCAGGTCTCCAGAGTCAATGTTCAGCTCTTCTGAAAAAATCGAAAGCAATGGTAGGGGGTCATCGATATATTACGTAACGCTTTTTTAATGATTTTTGCCCCACCCCCCCACTCATGAATAAAATTTTATGTGTGTGCAAAAATTATTGTTATTATTCATGTCTAGGGGAAACCAGTACGAGGTGGGTAGAAAAACTTGTCAAGTCACTTGTCATTGATAATAATAATTGATGAACAAGTGGGGAAAGTAATACACTGAACTCTAGATTCAAGTAACCTGGGTTTACGGCGTTCTTAGATTCATTAAGATTCATTTTTATTAGTTTAAAATTCATCTCTTTTATTGAAAATGTAACTATTTTGTTGTGAATTTTTTTAAATGAGAATTAATGTTTTTAACTAGCAATGTAACTATTCCATTTTTAGTTGAAAATTGATATTTTTTCTAAAAATTGATCTTTTTAGTTGAAAATTCATGTATTTTGTTGAAAATTCGTCTTTTTGACCGAAAATTAATCTTCTTTGTTGAAAATTCATCCTTTTGGAATAAAAATGTAACTGTTTGTGTCTAAATTAATCTGTTTTGTTTGAGTATTTAACAATTTGGTTGAAAATTAAATTATTCGGTTGAAAATTAAATACTTTGTTAAAAATTAAACAATATTTATAAAAATTTAACTTTTTGGTAGAAAATAAATTTTTCTGTTAAAAATCATATTTTCGGGTTGAAAATTCAACCGTTTGAGAGACAATTCGTCTTTTTGCCTTTAAATTTCAAACATTTTATTAAACATTAATGTATTTCGCTGAAAATTCGTGATTTTTGGCAGAACATTGATCTTCTTGCTGGAAAATTTAACTATTCCATTTTTATAAAATTAAGCTTCCAGGTTAAAAAATCATCTTTTGGGATGAACTCTTTTGTTGAAAATTCATCTCTTATATTGAAAATGTAACTAGTTTGTTAACAATGCGTTTTTTTTAGTTAATAATTAATGTTTTCAACTAAAAATGTAACTTTTCCATTCTTGGCTGAAAGTTAATATTTTTATTGAAAATTGATCTTTTCTAGTTAAAAATTTATATATTTTGTTAAAAATTCGTCTTTTATAGACGAAAATTAATATTGTTGTACGAAAATTTATCCTCTTTGGTTAAAAATTCAAACTTTTGGATCTAAAATAATCTGGTTTGGTTGAGGATTCAACGATTGTGGTAGAAAATTAAATTGATCCTAGTTCTAAAATTAACTTTTTCTTCAAAATTCACATTTTTTGTTTAAATTCAACTGCTTGTTTAAAAATTTAACTATTTTTACCAAAATTTAACTGTTTGCTAGAAAATTAACTTTTTCGTTAAAAAATCACATTTTTGGGTTGAGAAGTCAACCGTTTTATACATAATTTGTCCTTTTAGCCTTAAAATTCAACCATTTTTTTGACTCCTTGGCTCGAAATTTTACTATTCCATTTTTAGAAAATTAATCTTCTAGGTTAAAAAATCATCTTTTGAGTTGAACTCTATTGTGGAAAATTTATTTTTTTATGATTCATCATTTTAGTTGAAAATTCATCTTTTTGTTGAAAATATGATATTTTGATATTTTTCATTGAAAATTGACCTTTTCCAATTGAAAATTCATGTATTTAATAAAAATGTGGTTTTTTGGTCGAAAATAATTTTTTGGGGTTGAAAATATTCATCCTTTTTGGTTAATATGCAATTGTTTGCTTTTAAATTAATCTGCTTTGGTTGCAGATTCAACAGTTTGGTAGAAACTTAAAATATTCGGTTGAAAATTCATATTTTTTCAAGATTTTTTCTTGAATTTTTTTTATATCAATTTTTCTGTATGAAAATTGCACTATTCCATCCTTTTTCCTATTTTTAATAGAATTTTGGAATACGTTACTTTTCGGGAAAGGGTAGGTTGACTTTTGAACCGGAAAAGAAGAATTTTCAACTGAAAAAAATCAATTTTCAACCAATAATGGAATCGTTTAATTTTTAGTTTGAAGAACTAATTTTCAAAAAAAAAAATAATAACAATTTTCAACCAGTTAAGTTCAATTTAGAAAGTCGAATTTTGAACAAAATATTTTAATCCTCAACAAAAATGACAAATTTTCAAAAAACAAGATTAATTTTTTACCCAAACAGATAAATTTACAAGAAAATGCATAAATTTTCTAACAAATAGTTTAATTTTCAGCTTATGGAAGGAAAATTTTCTAAAAAAATGGAATAGCTACAATTTCAGATTAAAAAAATGAATTTTTAGGCCAAAAAACGAATTTCGAAAAAATTAGTTAAATTTGCAAATAAATAGTTTAATTTTCTATCGAAGTAGTTCAATTTTAAACAACAAAATTAATTCATGAACAATTAGTTGAATTTTTAACTCAAATTATGAATCTTCATCCAACAAAAAAAATTAATTTTTCACAAAGTAGTACAACTTTAAACCAAGTTGTTGATTTTCAAAAAAAATCATGCTAAACGAAACATGTAATAGTTAATATTTCCACAAAAAAAAGAATTTTAAGTCAAAAACAGTTGAAATCAAACAAAAAAAAGACGAATTTTCAACAAAATAGTAGAATCCTTAACCAAAACAGAGTAATTTTGAAATAAGCAGTTGTATTTTAAAGGAAAAAGATGAATTTTTAATCAATAAAATTAATTTTCCACCAAAAAAGACGAATTGCAAAAAAATACATGAATTTTTAACCAAGTACTGGAACTTTTAACTAAAAAAGAAGAATTTCCAGCCAAAAAGTTGAATTTTTAACGAAAAAAGATAAATTTTCAACCAAAAATGGAATAGATAAATATTCAGATAAAAAAATGAATTTTTCACCAAAAAAAACAACGAATTTCCAACAAATTAGTTGAATTTTCATATAAATAGTTTAATTTTCTACAAAAGTAGTTGAATTTCCAATCCAAACAAAATTCACGACCAAATAATTGAATTTTCAACTAAAATTATGAATCTTCAGCCAAGAAAAATGAATTTTTCACAAAGTAGTTCAACTTTAAACCAAGAAGTTGATTTTTCAACAAACAAAAAAATGAATGATCAACGAAACGTCTGATAATTCAAATTTCCAAAAAAATACTTTAATTTCAAACAATAAACAGTTGAATTCAGCCAAAAAGATAAATTTCCGACCAAATAGTAGAATCCAACCGAATCAGAATAATTTTTAACCAAGCAGTTGCATTTTTAAGCAAAAAAGATGAATTTTCAACTGAGAAGATTCATTTTCTACCAAAACGATGAATTTTCAACAAAGTACATGAACTTTAAACAGAAACGATCAATTTTTAATCAAAAATATTAATTATCAACAAAAAGTGGAATATTTACATTTACAGTACAGAAAGTTACTTGTCAGCCAAAAAAACAACTAATTTTTAGCAAAATATTTAAATTTTCAACCAAGTAGTTAATGTTTTAACCAATAAGATTAATAATTTACAAAAAGATAAATTATCCAAAACAATACATGAATTTTCAACTAAAAAAGATCAATTTTCAACAAAAAATGAAATAGTTAAATTTTCAGTTAAAAGTCAAAGAGATAAATCTTCGACCAAAAAAATTAATTTTCAGAAAATGAGATCAACTTTCAACCAAGTAGTTGAACGTTTGCAACAAAAAAAAAAAACACTTTTTAACAAAATAGTTGCATTTTCAACAAAATAATTAAATATTTAATCAAATATCAGATTTTTTAACCTCGTTTACAACAAAACGCGATGAATTCCGAAACAAAAATATAATGGTATACTTTTCAACCAAAGATATTAGTTTTTAGCCAAGAATAGATGGATTCTTTCATTGGCTTCCATTAATTCAGTTGAAATTTAAGCAAAAAAAAAAAAAACGAGAAAAGGGGGAAGTTTCTTGATAAAAGGGGAAAAAAGAGAATTCTTTAAAAAAGGAGAAAAGAGTTTGGGGACGGCTCCTAATCTGTTAAGTTAATTTGCCGTCTAAGTTAATATTTGAATTATATCAATGTTCTCAAATGAAAAAATGTCTAGAGAATTCAATTGAAAATATTCTCATACAAGTATCAAATAGTTTAAACTCATTATTCATTTTTCGATTGACGGTTATATAAAATTTCATTTACGTTCTGTATTTAAAAATAGGAGTATGGTCAGCTTCAGTATCACATGACATTTTCAGGGGGATTTTTTTTTTATTTAATTAATTTTTTTTTAAATTAATTACAGAACAAAAATTAATATTATCGACAATTGTTTACTGAAGTGTTACAAATTCTCACAAGAGGGTGGAGTGAGTCAAAAATCACTGAAAATAGCGTCACGTAACTGGAATACTCTCCCAAAGTACATATCACGATGTTTCTCATTCTCATATCTAATTTAATCCAACTCTCAATTGTAAATCGAGTAAACTTTTCTTTCCTAAAAAATCTTAAATACCGGAAATCGGAACGCTTTGCGTTTAAATTCATGTCCATCATTTCTCGTAAAAAGCGCCTTTCTTGGACAAATCGCGAAAATCAGTGAGAGAATAAAATAAAATCTTTAATCTCCTTGTAAAACGGCCTTTGAATCCAAGTGGGAGGAGCAGCTTGAGCTTGTAAATGTATGTAAACGGTAGCCAAAAGGCTGTCAGCGACACCAGTAATCTCCGGGTAATCATGACAAATTATGGGCCAAGTTATGGGTCTCCCGTTAGTATTGGTGTTAGTATGCGTCCTCGTGGTCCTGAGAATGAATGGCTAGGTGCCAGGTGGGGCGTGCCAGCCCCATGCTGGGTAGCAAACAATTATGTAACACCGTTCTCGCAGCGGGAAACCCGTCGGGATCAGTGAAGTCGATTTCGATCCTACTAAAAAGATACAACGGTACAACGCTACAACGATCGAAAAAGGCGCGTGTCTCGAAAAAAGCAAACAAATACCTTCAGTCAAGAAAGAGCTTCTGAATATACCAAAATAAATACGGAAATATCTTCCTCTCTGAATCTAAACTAGTCAAATTTCTCCAATTATTATCAGTGGTGTAGTCGAGGCCTAGCGGGGCCTGGCGAGGCCCGGCGACGCCAGGATACTTTTTTGAAGGCCTGGCGGCGCCAAGCCACTTTCTTGTCACGCGGACAATTTTTCCAGTTATGGGCCATCCATAAACTACGTTAAAAATATTGGGCTTTTTCAAACTCCCCCCTCCCCCGAAAGTAACGTAGCCCGTAGTAACGAAAATTCCTTTAAAACAAATTAATGTAAATAACCTATTGAATTTAATACGAAACACTTTAAATTCCTAAGATTTCAAGCCGAAATATATTAAGTTTTCAACAAAATAGTTACACTTTCAACCAAAAATGATTTTCAAACAGATAAATTGTTTAAACAAAAACAAGAATTGAAAAAAAATTCAACCAAACAGTTGCATTAACAACCAAATAGATTAACTTTCCAGTAAAAGAAACGAGTTTTCTAAAAAATAATTAAAGATTTAACCAAATAGTAAAATTTTCAAGCCAAAAGGACGAATTTTTTTCGAAGACAATTGAATTTTTAACAAAAAAGTTACTTTTCAACCAAGAAAGATAAATTTTCAACCAAGGATTACTTTTCTACCATAAAAGATGAATTTTCAATCAAAGAGGATAAATTTTTAGCAGCATAGTTGCATTTTCGACCAAGAATGATGATTTCAACAAAATAGTTCAACCTTCCAATGATAATTAAATTTTTTTTTAAATAATTGAATTTCTGACCAAATAGTTGAATTTTCAGCATACAACGATGCATTTTCAATCAAATGGTCGAATTTTCAAAAAAAAAAAGATTAAAATTCAATCAAATATTTGATTTAGAAGACAGTTGAATTTTTAACAAAAAAGTTACTTTTCAACCAAGAAAGATAAATTTTAAAACAAGAAGGATGACTTTTCTACCATAAAAGATAAATTTTCAATCAAAGAGGATACATTTTTAACAACATATTTGAATTTTGACCAAGAATGATGACTTTAACAAAATAGTTCAATCTTCCAATAATAATTAAATTTTTAACAAAATAATTGAATTTCTGACCAAATAGTTGAATTTTCAGCATACAACGATGCACTTTCAATCAAATAGTCGAATTTTCAAACAAAAAAGATTAAAATTCAATCAAATATTTGATTTAGAAGACAGTTGAATTTTCATCAAAAAAATGCATTTTCAACCAAGAAAGATGACTTTTCTACAATGAAATAACAATAACAATAACAATAATTAATAATTAATATTTTTGAATAAAAAGTGTTTTAAATTTTTTGTAATGTATTAAAACTATTTTTAAATGTATTTATAGCTTGTATTATTTCCAGATAAAAGCGTAATAAAATAAAATCTAATAATTTGAAATTGAAAAATTATTTATCAGAAACTCTAAAAATTGCAAAATTTCAATCTAAAAAGTTGAAAATTGGACAATTCCATAAGAAAGGAGTTGAAATTTGTATCATTTCCAATTGAAAGCGTCCAAAATTGAAGAATTTTATTTGGAATTGTAGAATCTCGAAATTGGATAATTTTATATTAAAATTTCTGAAACGGGACAACTTCAAATTCAAAACCTTAGAAATTGAATATTTTCACATTATAATTTCGAAAATTGGATCATTTAAAATTCAAAGGGATTAAAATTCTATTATTTTTAATCATAAGCGTTCAAAATTGAATAGTTTAAAATTTTTAACTTTAGAATATAAATAATTTGTAATTCAAAGCAATTAAAATTTGACAATTTGACAACTTAAAATAATTGAAATTTTAATGTGTTTGAGTATAGAAAAGTTTTAATACCACAATTCTTGGTGAATAAAATTGGTTTAATTTTTAAATAAATTTCAGATTGGTTTAATTCTCAACGTTCCGTAGTAGAAATTTTTTCATTTTTAAAAATTCACATTCAAAACTAATTTTTACTTTGAACCTTTTTTTTTAGAGTAATTCAATTTCAAAGATTTATAATTTAAAAAATGTGCATTTTGAATGAAGGAAATGACGGTGTATTTATTTTTTGATCGAAAAAAAAATTCTGTAATCAATTTTAATGTAAAAATATTAATTTGTTATGTGATAAGAATTCAAAATTTTAGAAACTTTGACTTTGAAAAATTCAATTTACTTTTCAATTTCAAATGGTCAAACTTTAATACATTTAAATTGCAAATTATTTACATTTTAAACTTTTCAATTTGAAATTATTCAATTTCGAACGCTTTCAATAGAAATAATATAATTTTAATTCTTCCTTTGAGTTTTAAATGATACAATTTTCCAAATTCTAATCTGAAAATATTACACTTTTAACGTCTTGAAAATTGTCCTATTTTCAACATTTTAATCTGAAATCATTCAATTTCGAGATTCTTGAATTCAAACTAAAATTGTTTAATTATAATTTATGATAATTTCAAAATTTACTTATTCTAAAAGTGCTTCATTTTAAACACTTCCTATTCGAAATTTTTAATTATTAATTATTGTTTCAAACCTTTTTAAAACTCAATATTTATCAATTTGTTTATATTTTTCAATGTTAGGAAATGAAAAATCAGGGATGTGAACGCGCGTTTCGTGCGCTTGTATTTACGGCTACGAATAATATCATAATTATATTTATATATTATAATTATATTTATTATTATTATAATTTTTATAATTCCATTTATTATAGTTCATACGAACTAGTATCTGAGATCAGATTTTTAGAAGGAGGGGTCCAAAATGTAAAAACTGAAATCACTCTTTCCCAGAAAAAAAATTTTGAATTAAGAAAATTGTTCTCGTTATTAAACCTACAAAAATATTTTTTTAAAATTAAGATTGAAAACAATTCAACTTTATCATGAATAATTTTTGCAAAATAAGCAGGAAAAAGATTCATAATGAAAAAATAAAATTCCAAAGCAACCTCACTTTTCGGCTCATTAGAGACAAAAATAACATAATGAAAAAAAAAGGAAGAAAACTTGATTTCAAGCCAACAAATAGGCTCATACGGCCTTCTTTATAGACCAAAAATGGGATTAAATCTAGCTATTAGTCTATAAACGCACCTAAATAAAGGTGTAAATATAGTTTCTTTATGTTGATATTCAAATTTTTTTAAACAAATTCAACTTCAATCCCTTATAAGTAAAACACCTCAAATATTCTAAATTTTTTAATTCGAAGAGGGAAAGGAGAAAAATGTAAAATAAATAAAATATGGCAGAAACTAAATGGCTGAAAATGTGGGAATTTAAAGTGGGATTGATGGACCCTTTGGTGTCGTGGAAGCCCAGGAATTTTTGCATTTTCTCGTACCGCGAGCGTCGCGACGGCGAGCGTCGCGTCATTTGCCAAGCACACAGCGCCATTTGATTCACTCGTTGGCTTGCTCCCTCAGCTCCTTTGTATGTATGTGACTTTTTGATGTGTCGCGTTCGTGTATATACATTTAGGTTTGTGTTTGAGACTGTATACACGTACTTTTTGCTGGTGTGTACGATGTCAATATTATACGACAAACACACTTAAATAGGCTTAAAATACTAACATCCTCGTTCTCTCCACCACTGTGAATTGTGTGCGCTATGACTTTATAGAAGTGTTTAGTCATATCGTTATATAGATACACGCAGGGTTTGCCACTGTCACACGATTTATCTGCCCAATTGTGAACAAATCTTAATTCGGGACAACACAAATTATAAAAGCTATCGCAAAATAAATGATCTTTGATTTTATTTGAGAAACAACTGAAACAAACTGAAGGGGTTCAGCATTTAATTAGAGATTTCTGAATTTATTTGTGAATTATAGCAGTATATACAGAAAAACAGTGTTAATTTTGTTAGGGCTTAAGGCAGTAAACATTCTCTACAACTCTACTGTTTTTCAATATATAAAGTAAATTTTCCTACGGCTGAATTCGTTAAAACAAATTTTTTTAAATTTCTAATCAAATAACTATATTTGGAGATTATTTACTTATTTTCAAAATTGGAAAGAGTAGAGTTGTAGTGAATGTTTTCACCGAGAAGGAAGTCAGAATTTTGGTTACAGCCTTCAGCTGTGAAAAAATTACTCATTAGCTTCGCTGGGATTCGAACCCTGGTATACAGATTGCCGGTCTGGTGCCCTTAGTCTGGCCGGCCTAGCAATCTGTAAACCTGGGTTCGAATCCCAGCGGAACTAGAAAGGAATGTTTTCACATCTAAAGGCTTTAACAATTTTGGTTTTGACAAGTAGATCAAAAACTGCAATTTCATTAAAGAAAAAATTATTTCACTACGCTAGTCGAAAATATAACATAAAAACTCAGGAATTTACTGAAATTCAACTATTTTTAAAAAGGCCATGCCTAGGTTCACCAAAATTCAGTGAACGTAGAATAAATATTTTTGGTCAGCACAGGGGAGCTAGAAAAGGGCGGCTAGGTTCACCGAAATTCGGTGAGCGTAGCACACAAATATTTTTGGGTGAGTTTAGACACATCGTTTAAACATTGATAAGAAGCGAAAGTAAGAAAAAATCGAATTACAAAAGATATTGTTAAAATAATTATTTTTCGTAAGTTTTAAACTTTAAAAAAATTGTTTTTTTTTCTTTCATAAGCCATGACTGATAATATCATTTCTGTTCCTCTCATAATAGAAAACTATCTTTTTTCTAGAGACCTGATTTTTGACACGACAACTACCTTAATTTAGAATTAGTTGCACCTTAAATTAGATCTTTTTTTGAAAGTTAGATTTAAGACTACTGTTTGTCTTAACAAAAGACCCGCTTTTTAAAAATAACAATTTTTTTTACTACGTAAGGCACAAAAATTAGGGTGGACCGATAATACAAAATTTTCCAATATCGAAAATGGCTAGTGTTGAAAAGTTGCTATAAGTTACTACAAATCAAAATATCTAATGACTTTTTGAATTACAAATTAGTTCTACGTTGTCGGAATGAAATAAATTTTTTTTAATTTTGATAATTTAAAAAATTTTCCCTCTGGGTACGAAAATTATATTCATTTGTATATAAATAGTTTTTGGTATTAAATGCTCATAAAAAATTAAAATTATAAAAAATATAACTTTTGTTGAAGTGAAACTTTTTGAAAATGAGAAAAAAATTACATTTTTTTAAGATTCAGTTAATTTTTATAAAAAAATTTTATGTTTATGCGAGAGATGTCGTTAGTTGCACTAGAAAAGTAAGATTCTTTAGAATCTAAAGAAAGTCTTACTCATCTCGGGAAAAAAATCTTAGACGTTACATTGGACAAACATTAGTGAATTTACAGCAAAAGTTATATTTTTTTAATTAAAAATTTTTATTATCAGTTAATACCAGGCCGGCCTTTTTTTCGATCGGACAATATCTTTTGTGCTTTCGTTTGATTTGAAAATTCAAATTTTTGCAAAAAAGAACAATGTGTATTATTAGTTAAAAATTTCAGACGATTTTTTTGTATTTACGGCTATTACTGGTGAACACTTCTATAAAATTGAAAATTAAAAAGAAATTTTTTGTAGAAAAAGTTGAATATGTTGAAGCTGACCTTTTTTCACCTTGAACCAAAGAAACATGCTACTATTCTGTTTCTTGGGAAAATTTTGTTTTGTGATTTAGGAATTTTGGAACATTGGCATTTTGGGGTTCATCGATATTTTAGAACGTTTAAAACACCACGAAAAAATGTTTTTACATAAAAGCAAAATAACATGTTTCTTTGGTTCCAGCTAAGGTAATTTCAGTTTCGACATATTCAACTTTTTTCAAGACAGTCTGCGTTGAACTCAAACCAAAAAAAAACATGTTTTTTGCACATTGAAAAATTCTACATAAAGCAAAAAAAATTCTTTTTAAACTCTAATTTTATATTAGTGTTTAATAGAAATAACAGTACACATAGAAAGTTCGTCGGAATTTTATAACTAAATAGGAAACGTTTTTTTCAAGTGAAAAAAATTGAATTTTCAAATCCAAAGAACGAACAGAAGGTATTTTTTGATCGAAAACAGTTTTTGGAAGAGAAAAGTTGGTATGGCTGTCAACTTTTGCGGGGTTATCAAATTCAATCAGAAAAAAAAGTTGGACAAATAAACGGCTTAGATAATAACAAAAACTGTACATAAAAATACCCTAACAATCATTCTCTCATTCGGATAAACTAAAAAAAAATGTTTTGGATTAAGGAAATGGGTCTTGTTTTGAGACAAAATGGTCTCGTTTTAAGCTTTCTAGCTTTAAGTCTAAAAACGTTCTTAAATTAAGGTTTTAAAAAACCAGCTGTACTAAAAACAAGACTAGTTTTTCTGTGCTGTTTCATATTTGATGTGTATTTTTTGAAATGTTCAAAGGTCACCAAACCAGCAGGATGTGAAGGGGTATGTGGTTGGGTGAGGGGAGGGGGAGAGGCGGCAGAGGAGTGTGAAGGATCCGAAGTTGGCGACATAAGTAGGTGGGAAGGGAAAATCACAGCTAGTGGTATACTGGATAGGTGGGGGAAGGGGATGATGAGAAAGTGGAAAAACAGAAGCTAAGGAATTGTGGGGAAAAAGGCATAATCAGATGGGGGTGAATAAGGGGGTGGGGAGGGGATGTGGATATTGAAGGGAGAAAGAGGACAAGGGGGCCCTGGGTGCATTGGGCAGTGTACGATAACGATACATTGGAGAGGAAGATATATAGTATAGTGAAGAGGAAGGTATAGAGGGGAGGGAGTGTGGGATGAAGAGAGGGAAGTGTGAAAGTGTTATAGGGGGAGGTGGTGCATCAGTGACTGGAATGGGTAGATAATAATAAACGTAGTAAAG